>JABSMR010047806.1:0-14910 GCA_018902295.1 Dusona sp. PSUC_FEM 10030013
GATAATATATACACCATATAATATTAAAAAAAAGAAGGCAAAACAGATTTTTTGTAAATCAATGGAGCGTTAAAAATTTATTTAAAAAATGAGGATAAAACCCAACGTAGAGCGGAAACAGAGAGGGAAATAAGGGTGAAAAACGAGATATTAAACCCAGGGAAAGAAAAGAACGATGTAAATTGCACTGGAGTAAATTCATAAGAAACTAACGATGATTATTAATGATTATTAATAAAAAGGTTTGAGAGGGGTGAAAGGGCGGTAAGGGTAGGTCGTTGCGACTCACGCATATTAAACACAGTCGAGGAAAGAAGAAACGTATGTATGCATTTTGTGTATGTTTTTTCTGCTTGTTTCGTGTGACAACTCATACAAACTATGTATAAATGACAAAGATAATAAATAACATATAATTAACCAATAACAGGGAGAACAAATAAATTAATAGCTAAAACGCTTTTTTCTTGTAATTTTCTTTTCCAACGACTCGTATACAAGACTTTTGGGGTTTGCAGTAAAAACGACGACGGGGTAGGGGTGAATTTTCATGTTTTTTTTTTTATGAACCCTGCGGGCACGTTCATACATATTCATAAATAAATAAATATTATGGGTCATGCACGCTGAATCAATTTTAAGAAAAAATATAAAATGAAAATGCTCAAAGAAAACCAGAAAAATCTCGAACAACATATATCTTTATGCTGATCGTGTGTTCTCTCGAATCTTTACGATCGATCGGGGGTGTGAAAGGTCCAATTATATCATTTCGACCAGTTGATTAAAAAAAGAAACATTCTCGGATTGGTAAGGGTGTATAAAACGTACCACAAAGTGCGAAACGAGAGGATATATTTTTGTTGATGGACTTTGGTGGTTTTTTTCGGTATTTTTTCTTTCATTTTTTTTCTCCAACATTACCGGATGATCAAATTTAGAGGGCTGTGAAACTTTTTTTGTGAAATTTCGAATTTACGCGTGGGGGTTGATCTTTAGGTGACTGGGGAGGTTTTCAGAGGAGGGTGGGGGGCGCAAAGGGGACGAACCACCCTCGGCACTCACTCGGTTCTCTGGAGGTGTTCACCCTGGTCCATTGACAAGCAGCCTGCACCACCACCGAATCCGTAACCCTTGGGTCCGAATTTACGGGCGTGGCAGACTTTGCAGAACAGCTGACCCTCGTGCTCGGAACAGTTCGTCGAGTCGAGAAGCTTGCTGCACAATCCTGCAATAAACCGATCGAACGGTTTTTTTTCGTACTTCTCTCGATACTCAAATTCGTCGAGTATGTTCTTACGATATTTTTTAATTATGCTCATATGTAAAAAAAAACATTGCTCTCCCGGAAAAAAGTCGTTTTTTTCTCGAAATTATTCAAAAATAAAATTCTTATAATTGGAATCGTTATATTTGGACTTTCCGAACGGATGGAAATGGTATTACTTGAAATTAATTTAAATTTAATATTGTGTCGTTGCACTGAACAACGTTATTGCATATTTTTCAGTGTAAATCTATCGCGAGGGACGGAAAAGTTTTAAGAATCTCATTAGCGTGCAGGTTTGCACATTTATTTTCGTACAGTATCATTTGTGGTTAATTTTTTTTTTCTTTAGGAGTTTACAAGTCTCGAGACTGTATTCATAAGAACCTATGAATAAGATTCGTGAAATATAAATCATGAAAACCTTCGAATCATTAAGATCTTAGCCTCTTCAAAGGTTCATTTAATTGATCAGCTCCGTAAAAGGTACGGGATAAAAATTCTTTTTCTAACTTCATCGGAATTTACAGAACTTCATATTGTTTTAAATTGTGGTTGAATTACGATAGAATACTCAGATTGATTATGTCATATCGTAAATATAAAGGTATGTGATTAAATTGCACACCGAATGAGTAATTTTTCTACCTACTAAGATTTGACATAAAAATGGAAAGGAAATGACTAGCTCTCATAAATGTCATATTGAAATGACTATTAAATGTAAATTTCCATTCAAGTTTGAAAAATGTGTGAATTTAAAAATTGTAGCGTTACGTTAAAGAGAATAGTGATCGCGTAGAAATATCGATGAAAAAATGTGATACGGTAAAATAAAATATATTAAGAGTAGGGAAGAATGTGTTTTTTTTTTTAACTCACCGCACTTGAAGCACATTTTGTGCCACTTGAGTCCACCGGCAACGCGCTCCTCCGCGGCGTACACGGATTTGCCGCATTTCGGGCACTTGGGGTGTTCAACGGGCTTGAAAGGCATTTTGTTTATTCTGTAAAAAGATTTTTGAGAAATGCTATATTTGACAGAAAAAAAGATAAAGAGAAAGATATAGGAGGAAAAAAAATGATTTTCGTATATTGGATTTTATTTTTCGCGAGTTTGTCGCGTCGGACTAGCGACACCGAATTACGAAGCTCGTGGTGATTCGGTAAGAAGCAAATACGCTTTTGCTGCTGCTCCTTAACTTCGTCGGTGCGTTGCACGCGAACGCGATCGCAATAATCTATTTCCGTAATCGGGATACGCTTGCTATACCTCTCCGAGCTTCCAATGGGATTGTGCGCGCGCGTATCTCTAACTATAGCCCCGAAAAAGCTAACATTTACACGTAACAGGTCGAAAAAACAAATCCCAAAAATGTGCACTGGAAATAAAAAAGTTTTCCATATTTGGTGAAATCGGCAATAACGACAGTAGACTGAATATTCGCCTTGATTTCATCACGATTTACAACCCAATCTTTCTTTCCTCTCAATCGACGAATATCTTCGAAGATTTCAAAATTCTAAATTTATATAAGATAAATTCTCATATAAAATTAAATATTGATGTCAATATCTGGCTTTAATCTCATGATCACGTTTTCGTCAAAAAATTGTAAATTATCATATCGTAGCTATTATTCGGACGGAGGGGAGATAAAAAAAATCGACATTTTCAAAATAATACGAATTCATATTCATTCAATCATAATTTATTGAGTTTACTGATAATTTAATAATAATTCGGTTAAGAATATTGAGCGAAAAGAACTTTGAATACATAATATTATGAATTTCCGTTTTACAGCGCGTGTTCTTTATTTACTAATTATTTCCACTAGAGAATTCTATTTTTCGTCCGCATATTTCCATTGATGAGAAAACGTGTTTGCGATTAAGGTAAAGGTTGTTATGGTCTAAAAAAATATAGTTAATTTATTTTTTAGCAATCGCTATATCTATCAACGCATGGGGCTAAGAAAAAAATGTGCCCTGTGGCAACAACGACCTAATTAACCGCGAGTGGGCGTGAGCACGAGCTAAAACTTCTAAATGAGCAAATAAAAGGTTGACCAAAGAAAAATTTCGCCCCATTAACCTAACGAAAAGCCGTAACTTTGAAGTTTTGAAAATAGAAAATCGGATAGAGACTTTAATAAAAACGAAAATATTATCTTTCTCGCTCTTTTGCTTGGAAAAAAACTTTCTTCCTCGGCTGTCGCTCGTTCGAAAACAAAAATATCGTCTGGCCGAGTCGTGTTCTATTTCTGGTAACGAGATCGCGGAAGACCTCGTCAGTGTGGGTCGACCAGAGTCTCGGCCGAACGGAATCTCCGATGCTTTTTTCCCTACTCTAGAGTGGATTACTCTCAGATGTGTTGAATTCAGATTACACAACTTGCATAATACAGTCGTACGAGGAATCAATATCTGGTATGAGGATAAATGGGTCGATGCAATCGCTTTCACTTCTGTCTATCAAATTGTTGAAAAACTTTATGTTTCCAATTATCTCCTATCAATTTGCAAATCCAACGATTTTTTCTGATAATGTAAATGAAATAGTCCCGAGTTCAATGACGTCGAGCTAGACTTTTGTTTCTAAAGGTCAAACAATTGAAAAATGTTGGGTCATTAACTTGAGATGTAAAGAAAAAAAATTAGTCAAAATAAGTTTGCGATTCAAGATAAATATTGTCTTTGAAAAATATGGTTAAATTTACCATTTTCCCATTTTTTTCTCACTGCTTCACACGAAAATAAAATATATGGAGGAAAACAAAAAAAAAACATGAAAATCTTTTCAAGCTCGCAATGAATTTCGAAAAATCAACTTTTCTGCACTCGAAGACAATAAACTCAATTTAAAGTTCTAGAAATAAAGTTGCAATAAATAAGAGATTTGGGAGCTCAGAAGATTACGAACAAAAGTCTATAAATTGAAGAATCTGCAATATTCAGTCAAATTTATTGGAGTCTCGACGTCGAAAGAGTAAAGTATGCATGAAATATGTCGCGACTTAATGAGAGGGTTATTCAATATGGCGTCATTTGAATGGAAGGGTTGAAAAAGGTAGATAATGGATGAAAGGTAAACAATAAAAGGGGTAGTGATTTTGCTATCAGCAAAGGTTGTCTATTTTCGTAATCAGCATGAAATCTCTTCTACATAAGTCCTCAAGAATCACTCGATTTTGTGGCTTGTATGTAACTGGAATGAAAGGTCTATGTCCGAAACTTGTCTATCTCAAGCTCTTTCTCGATTTGAGAATTGAGCGATCACCCTGGTGCGCCCTGGAACACGGGGGTGGGAGAAAGAGTGTGGCCCAGCGGAGAGTTCTATATCCGTGCAGGCCAGGCAAGGCAGGCGGCAAAGTAAGAGAGGCGTAGGCCGGTTAAACCGCGAGGCACCGACGCCGTATTAGGGAAGGCGCGTCCACGACGACACGCGCGGGCGCCGCAATCATCTCTTTTTCTCTCTCTCCCTCTCTCTCTCGTTCTCTCATTCTCTTTCCTAATCCCTCCTTCTTGTTCTCTCTTTCTCCCCTATTATTTTATTCTTTCTTTTCCCCATTCTCCGCCTTGGATTCTTTTCTCTCTCAATCTCTCTATTCGCCTTGGATCTCATTCTCCTTCGACCCCCGCCCCTCGATCTTTCTCTGGTTTTCTCTTTCGTTCTTATACTCTTTCTACTCTCTCTCCCTCTTTCGGTCCCCTCCTCCCGTTCATTCTTTCCGCTCTGCCTCGTTATCTGTTTCTTAGTCTTTTATTCTGTCTTTGTTCTGTACTAACTATCAGTTCCTCTTTCTCTCTTCTACCCATTCTGTCATGCTCTGGTCTTCCATGTATCGTCTCTTCTTTTGCTCATTGCCCCTCTTTTGCACACATTCTTTATGTCTCCATCCCTCAATGTCTGCTTCCTCCCACTCATCCACTATCGCGTTCACCGGTAGACGTCCCCCGCACCCTTTAACTTCGTCTCATGTTTCAATTTGCGATCTCTCCTCTTCTACATTCCCGCTCAACTCCTTGTTTCTCGTTTTCGTGAGATACGCGATAAAAAGAATGCACATGTATACTATCACGCAGAGAGGCTCGAAATCTCCTCCCCCCACCCGCCCTTCATCGCGGTTGAAGATTCAACACGAAAAGTGGAATTAAATAATCGAAAAAGAATTTCTCGCTTTTATTTCTTCACGATCTTCCCTTTCCCCTCATTTCCGCCATCGTCCGAAACACTGATCGCGATGAATGAATGGAATTTTGTTGCTCTTTTTCGTTTTCGTTATTTCGTTACGATTCAGAAATATTCGGTCCGATTACATAAAAGAAGGAGAGCTGAGAGAATTGCCGGCACTTTGGAACCCGCGAATATCGTAGAATCTCTGATGCAACTGATTTTTAAGATTACTCGCATTATCCGCGCGATTATTTCACCCGGTGAATTATAACGACGATGATTTTCGCTATTTGCTATCTTTGCTTCAACCGCCCACTAAAGTAGATCCATTTTTTTAACATCGCCTAGATTCGAATTTTCTGATAATTCGCGGTTTTCTTTTCAGGTGTTATTTGTTTGGATTTGTGTTTTCGGTACTCACCACTATGGGATATTATCGATCGAAGTCGCGAAACCCAGCGAGCGTCTCAGTTTCGTTCTTGAATAATGAACAAAACAAAACAAAAAAATTAATATATATAATGTTGTGTTAAGCAGAGGGTTTGAGGACGTGATAAAGGCGAGGAAATGAATTTTCTTATTTCTTTTGTATTTTCTTCTTTTTATATTATATCTCGTTAAAAACGCACCAGTATATTATTGCCACACTTCTGCACCGCACTAATACTGGATTCGAATGGCTGTTCCCGCGGCGAGTCAGTCCTAGTCATACCGAACTTTGCACACGGCACGTGCATCGGAACGTCAGTGCCGGTGCGAGAGGGCGAGATTGCTTTTTCCATCTCTCTTTCTCTCTCTTTTCATCCCTACATCTCTGTCGAAAGCGCGCTCACCCGCATCGCATTCGCTTCTTCGCTTTTTCACTCGAACGTACAAAACCTATCGAGATACACGAGGAAGATAAAGATGGGCATATTACAGGAAGGAAGAAATGGAAAGAGAGGAGGATGATGAAGCCCGGAGGTCGCGGGGTGGAAGACGAGTGCGAAGGGCACACGGTGTCTTTGATAGAAACTCGTGTGTGGTGGGTGTCGAGGGACAAGGAAAAATATACGAGAGAGAAAAAGACCGAGATAAATTCACGAGCGACGTTTCCGATAGGACGAGAATCTCGCGAGAGGGTCGCCCGAGGGCGCAGCGGCAAAGGGCCACCATAGAAAAAAGAATGAGATAGAAGGGCGGGAAGCAACGGAGGGAGTGAAAGAGAGGGAATACAATATATAACCGCGACACGAAACGAGCAAAGTTCAGGGGATTCCCCTCTTGGAGTAAATTTATTACACTATCAAAGATATTTTTGTGAGATGAAATTTCTTTCTTTCTTCCTACCTAAGATTTTTTTTTCTACGAATACATTCGATCTCGATATTTCTGACTGTAGCTTTAATGCGTATCAAAAAATTACAAACCGTTCTTTACAAAAATATGTTGCAATTGCATTCTAATATAGTCGACGAAGAAAAATATCTAAAAACCTTTGATTCAGCAATCAAATTAATCGTCGAAATGATGTTCGAAGAGGGTCAAATATTTCCTCCCTTTACTACTAATGTATGCATTCTATTGCTGTTGCATTTTTCGACATAGTTTATCGACGGATTTATACAAAAATTGACTTAAATTGATTTTTGTACAGAAGAAAATTAATCAATTTAATTTCGTCCATTTCAGTCCGATTCACGATCGAAATTCTCTTTCTAATACAAATAAGTAAAAATTTCGAGCAAGGAGATCGTTAATCGAATATTATTCTAATCCTTAAAATGAATTCTCAAAAGAATAGAGATTGTTAAACATGATTTTATTTCTTCTTTGATATTTACGAGTACAAAACAACTGACGAAATATTCTGATGATCTGAAAAATAAAAGTCAATATATTTATCGATTTTTATCGGATCTAATTAGGACCTGATCGATTTGTTCGAAGTTGAAAAAATATTCATATCAATATTTCATAAAAACAAATTCCAAATATAAAAAGCTAATCTGAAAGTAATTTTTTTTTCCTAAATGGAGCGACGGAGAAAAAACAATATTACGATTGATGAAAACGAAAGCGTGAAGGGAAAGAAGTGCAACGATAGGTGGGGGCGTTAAGGTGTGTTCGTGTGTGAGGTTGTGTTTTCGTGTGCCAAAGAAGAGTCACGAGAAAGCGAGAAAACTTGAGCAGGTAGATACATAGAACTTGAAGCTGTGCTCGGGGCTGGATGGCATGAGAAGGAAGAGACATGAGATTGAAAAAACAGAGGGACAGAAAGAGATGGAAGTTATAAGTATTACGTAGTATCTAATAAGCGAGAGAGAAAGAGAGAGCGAGAGAGAGAAAGAGAAAGAAAGATGGTGGCACGCACTCATCCGCTATTAATAGTAACTTGCTCAAAATTCTATTTCGAGTCCCGGTTTTCTCGTATGTGTTGGTGTATAATTTACACGTATACCGGTGTTCCCTCTCCAATATCAAAGCACGTACTATACGTTAGAGTACATAAAACATGTAATACACGCATATAAACGGCTTAGAGCCAAAGAGGTATGAGAATGTATGCTCCCCCGAAGGAGTTGCGCCTTTTTTACTTCGAGGAATGGTTCGGACATGAGAGCCAAATCGCTAGAGCCATGACCCTAACCATTTTTTCTTGAATTTCAAATTAATTCATCAATGCTATCATTTTGCTCGAATTTTCGCTTATTTTTCGAGATTCCATCGAGACGAAAAACAGATGAAAAAACAAATCATTATACGCAGTGTATAGAAAAAAAAATACACGAAAAACGCAGCAAAGTTTGAATGCCTGTCTAGGTATAAAAAAACCCAAAATTAATTAACAACTCTAATAACTAATAATAAATTATGCGTTTCATATGTAGGATGGTTGAACCAGTAAAAGGAATGCAATCGAATGCACCCGACGGAATATGTGAGCGGTATTAGAGTCATTGAAAATCGAAATAACGAGTGAGTCTGATAAATTTAAGAGAGCATAAGGTGAAAGTTGCGATGTGTTGAGATTTTCAGGGGCCGAAAATCTTTTGAGCAACGCATCGGCATCCCCCGGTATCGCTGACCCTTCGCGAATATGCTGCTTGGGATCGTTGCACCGTCTGTAGTTGCATTTATTTCTTAGAGCACGTTGTCCCTCGACGCGGCCAGATTGTAAATATATAGGCAATTCGTTTTCGAGATGCAAGTTGAGCATTTATTTACACATATAAATATTCAGGATTAAATGAACATTTTTATTATTTGACGCCATCCATTATATTTCTCCGAAAAATTAATATGAGCGTTGTAATTATAACTCAAAAAAATGGTGATCACTTTACTTAAAATGTTTTATTGAAAAATGTTGTGCATGTAATTTAAGATTGGGATTATTTTGATTAATCCTCCAATTTACATTGTACAACGACAAAGTTTGAAAAATAACTTACCAATTTGTCAGAGGAAACATTTATAATTATTACTAATACTATTATCGTTACTATTAATACACACATCGTTATGTATGTATATAGACATGCATGCATAACGATAACGTGGTTGAATTTTGTTTTTATATAGCATGTCCATGTGAGTTTGTATCGTGTGGGTAGAAAGTAGAGATGGTAAGCGACGGATCATTGCACTTTTACCGGTGCGGGCGTCTCCAATTTCCACCGTACACACAGAAGATGGTAAAGACGGAAGAAGAGACACTTTATATTTAGAGAAATTCTCGTGATCTCTGGTACAAGCTGGCTGGAAGTCGTGGCAACTGTGGATATTATAATCCTTTGTCCGGGTTTTCTTACTCCCCCAAAAAATGATCTACTTCGATTTATTTCTTTCCAACACGAGGGCATAATTATTTGGAGGATTAAATCGAGATTTCTTCTGTAGAACATGAGATGCGCGTGTGTTAGGCATCGTCGATGAATATTACTCACAGAAAGTACGTAACGAATAAGAGAGAGAGAGACAGACAAATAAAATTTATGCAGTCGTCACCTTTTCGTGTCTCATCGTGCTCGTAATCGTCCTCGTGTCGTCGAAAATCTTCAATGCACCCAAAATAATCGATCATTTTGAGAATCAGAGACAATGCTTATAGGATAAATATCTATACTGTATATGTACGAAAGAGAAGAGACAAACTGCCGAGGGAAAATAGCATCGGAGCTTTGGAACATGAAACACTTCAATAATGCAACTTCGTGTGGATCGGAGCGTTGCGGGTGTCGGGGAGGAAGGAAGGGGTAGGGGGTTTGGATAAATCCGAAATTAGAACGAACTGAGGGAAAATGCTGATAGAGAATGGTAGGTACACCAGAGTTGTTAGATTGCATTAAAATGTAAAAATTACACCGATACTAATGCATGAATAAAATCATTCCGGCAAAACCGAGGACACGAATCTCTATCGTGTCTCCGTACTGTTGTTAAAAAGTAACAATAATTGTCACTTGAACTGTGCTCGTAATGACAAATATGTCTTGTATTTTTGGCTGATAAGAATTTGGCAAACACTTCTTTAGCGACGACGAATACTGAGACGATGTTGAGTTTGAAATAAGACAACCTTACGAATAATGTAGATTTTCTGAGGGAAGAAATAAAGAGAGATATTGGAGAAAATAACATGCAGTATCATATGAAATACATGGCTAGTTTAGGAACGAAAAGAATACAGCGACTTTTTGAAGTTCTTAATCAACGTTACAGTTGTTAGTAATTATGGAGATTTTTTTGGTTTAAAAAGTGTGAAAATTCAAGTGGAATTTGTAATTTTTACAATTTGCAGTAAAATAGCTCTCTGGGAATTTCTATTGTGACATAAAATAAATTTATCTGACGGTAACTATTTTTAAACCCATTTTACAATTATCACGATCAATACACAATTTTTCTGAATCGTTTTAATAAATATAAAATAACAAACTGCGAGGTAAAGTTTTCCTTGTACCAAAAAATATTTTTAAATTTACATTGCGATTATTTTACCCCAAACTTTTTATGCGAAACAAAAACCTTATTTCACAATTAATTACAATCAACATTTTGGTTTTTTTGTGTGTTAGATTTTCAGGCTAATTTTTCGACAGAATTTTTTTTGATTACGCATTAATTCAATAGATCGAATACCACTCGAAAATGGATAATTGTTTTTTAGCCGCTACGAATTAAATGATTTCGTAGTTACCATGTAGGAGATAGAGATTTTTGGGGAGACTGGATATTAATAGGTGATTTTTGCGCTCGGTTTTATTCCCGCGTTCCCGTCTTTCGGTACTTTAAAAATTTTCCTCGCGGTCATAATCGGTCCTGAATGGTGACGGTATGTCTATACTTTTTGGCAATTCTATTTCACATACGCGATTCTCATTCGTATGGCTCGTACTTTAGTTGTCTATAGAGTGCGATATACATTACGAAGAAACGACAGCTGGGGGTCAGCTATTTTATACGATAGCTCGTCCAGCAGAACGAACACGAATGATGCTCATCTCTCCCGGCTTATTTCTCAACGCAAGCTTTTCTCTCTTTTTATTTTTCTCTCTGCTGATGATCGCTGCGGTTGCCAAACTGGCTTCTAATCGCGAGAATAACTCGCAAATTTTTCTAACACGTCAGGTGCAAGACCCAGTCATTGACTCATTAAATAATTAGACTGTATTGTGACTCCATTTATAACTTTAATGAATCATCAATAAAGCATTCTCATTTTTCGAAAAATATCTTTAAAATATTTTTCTAAGTCTTACGCCTTATGGAAAAATATTAATCTCATTGATAATGACTCCGATTTAAATAAAACCTGCATCAATTTCTGCGCTAATTCAAAACGAATGTTAAAGTTATTTTTTAATTTTGTCTATTTTTAAAATTAACTTTGTATTTATAATAATACGATAATCATTTTTGGTTAAACTCTTATTCATCGATTCTTCATAAACGATAATTAATTTGTTAATTAATAAGTTTTACTTTAATTTCTTTCAATTTAGATCTTAATATGCCGGATATCAGTAGAAATACGATCTATGATATATTATTGTTAATTAGAGTTCGAAATTAAACCAAACATAGTTAAGTTTATATGCGTTTATTATCGTCTATTTATTTTTAAATTAATCCATAATGATTGGACTAAAAATGGATTAATAAGTAATAATGCATTTTATCTCGAATTAATACTGCACTCCCGTTTTATTAATCTATTACACTGATATATAGGATACATGGATAAAAGATTGATCACTTTTATTGTTCATGATTCGAGATCGAAATTACATGTCAATTTTGACCTTTTGCATAAATTTGAATCATTTCGAGACCAAGAAAATTTTAGGCAATTTAGACTGAGAGTCTTGTCGATGAAACCGAAGGTCTCGTCCTCGAACTTTCTCTCCTATGAAATACTTGGCTGGTGCGTTTCTACCACGACAGGACTAACAATAAGTACACATGGAATTCCTGAGGGACTTGACGACATGGGAGTACGAACGTTGGGCCAATATTGTCACCCCTGTGAAGCAGGGTTTTGGTGCTCTCTCTCTCTCTCTCTCTCTCTGTCTCTCTCACATGTACACAAAAACACACCACTTGTAACGAACGTATACTCTGCTCCCTTATTTCTATTCCTCATCCCTGAGGAATTCCGCGTGTGAAGATTAATTCTCAAGGCCTCGTGACAATATCAAACTTCTCGTCTGAACTTCACGACTATATCAATAACAATATTTTTACTATAGCCCGAACAGCTACCAAATATTCAATGTTAATATAAAGTTCTATCAAAAAAATTGTTTCTTTTTGGATAATAAACAATGCCTAAGAGCGTGGTACATATTTAATGGAGAATCGCACACTTTACAAATTGAAATAAAGTTGATATTGCAATTACAATAAAATCGATTATTCGTAATTATTTTAATGAGTAACATTGTAACTGCAACAATTGAATAATTTCTATTCCAAAAAAATATAATTAATGATACCGACACTGATGGGTAGGGATCGCTGTATGGCTGTCCCCCCAAGTGAAACAACTTTGGGTGAGTACTTGGATCACTGACCGCTTAACCATGCACCAGTTCGCGCCGCAGCGGGAGACAGTTTTTCTGAATTTCTGATGATGATAACCAACTGAAACTCAGTAAACCTAGAGCCGGCTGTATTAGGCGGCTTTTCCACAGTTTCCCTTGGCCCTCGTACAAATGTGATACAGTAGTGCATTACGAAAGATTGGTTGTGGGCGATATTCTTGGGGAGTCTTACAGGTACTTGGAAGTCAGCGAAGTGAGGGAAATGTTGGATCAAAGTGATGGAATGCTCAAAATATAAATGAAAATATATGTGAATAACGTTAAATATTAAATTAACATTAGCTCTACTGATTTGGTACGCGCGTACTCGTTTGGAATATTGATTAATTAATTTGTTTATGAAATTAATTATTTTATGAAATCAATGGTTCGATGAACCACAGTCCATTGCAAGATGTTAAAAAGCGAACGCTTTTTAACATCTTGCAACATTATTTTAGTACATAATTGAGTTATTTATTCGAACAAGTAACATGTGCAATCATATCATTTATATGGATAGGAAGTAGGAAATTTTGGTTTAACTCGATAGTCGAATATTATGAGAGTATGGTAATAAGAATTTATATATACATATACAAACACACATTCAAATAGATAGAAAACTAGATGGGTTGAAAAGGGTGAGTATATAACGTTCGATGGTTGCGGAAACGTTATGCAGATGTACCAGAGTCGAGGGCTCGAGTTTTATTGCTGTTCCCGACATGGGGTAAACAGCAAACTGCATGGAAAGCTCTCTGGTGGAAAGAGCTCAACACAACACTAGGAACGACCCTTTCCTCTTCCCAATTCAATTGCAATAACTCGGTCCGAGCGTTATATCTGGTGAAAATTTTGCACGGTTGTGGTATAAAATGGAAAGATGAGTTTTTTTTCATTGTATGGATATACCGATTTTTTCTTTCAATTAAAGACAATTTTCCATTAAATAAAGATTTTTTCCTCAGGAAATTATTGAGAGAACAAGGAAATGTAACGTTCGATAAATTTATTGAATATGTATATTCTAATTCTATAATACTCAAGATTAGAATATGCTTCACCATGCGGTTCATCAGGTAAAAATCGATGTAAAATATCAACGTCATGTAGTCGCGAATAATTTTCACGAAATTCATTGAAAAATTCTGTCCTCGACGAATTTGTATAGTGTCGAAATGGTTATGTTTTTTTTTCATCCAAAAACAGCGATCTGTGCTAGAGAGTGACGACAAATGAATGAATGAATGAAATAAATGTCATTCTGTATTACTTCACACCGATTGTCCTTTTCGCTTCTCATCTGCTGGTCTCGCGAAGGTATTTTTGCCTTGACTCTTTCTCTCTCTCGCTCTCTCTCTTTCTCTATCTCTCTTCCCTTTCTTTCTCTCTTGTGATGCGCGTAGAGATATATGTCATCCGGATCATGGCACTCTCTGGCACTGCCAGGGTGAATGACTCTGAGATATCCATCAACCAACTCGAAGCACATTCACGAACATATGTAGCTCTATGTTAACAAAAAAAGAGTAATTTCTTAACCGGAAGTTCAATTGAACTGGTCGATTTGGTTCCTTCACGCATTTCTCGCAAAAAATGGAGTAAGCGGAGAGTATATATGGACTCATAAATCGCGAAAATATAAATAAAATGAGGCTGCGTTCGATTTATTTAGTCTTGACCAAAATTAGCTACGAGCTCTTTTCATTGAATTAATGCAGGAAATAAGGAAAAAGCAAATCCTCTTGCGAACGCCGTATGTACGTATTATTATTAGATTTTCCATGCATAATTCCGTGTTCCGGCGAAATTCGATAATTTCATACTCCACAAGACGAAGAGAAAAAAAATTAAATTCAGCGTTGCAGCGAAGTTACGTAATTAAAAGAAGCTTTTACTTGATTTTCTCGTACTTTCATGATAATGTATAGCATAAACATTCCTCAACTATTTAGGAAATCCGCAAATGAAAATCTTTCGTCGATAATCGTGCGCTCGCATCGGTGAGAAAATAGAGAAAGCATTGAATAAAGAATTACGCTTTCAATGGAGAATAATGAATTCGACTGAATAATGAGGCGTTATATGGAAAGGCGGAATCAAATAAGGAATGAATGATTAATTCAAATGGATATAAAGAATCGATTAGAATCTTGAACAGCAAGAAAATTGTATTACGCAAAAAGGAATATTGAATACAGAATACGACATTAGAAGTAATGTCTTATTTCCTACTCAATACTCCTTTTTGTGTAATACAGGAAATGAAAAATTGAGCATCGAATCCAACCTAAACTAGATATAAGAAAGAGGATGAATTTATATTGACAGATCGTTCATCTCGTTGTAATAATTTTCGAGGTATTCGAAGATCAAAGAAAAAATAATGGTTA
>JABSMR010047917.1:0-14889 GCA_018902295.1 Dusona sp. PSUC_FEM 10030013
CAACAACTCCCCCACACTCTCTCTACCTCTCTCTCTCTCTCTCTCTCTCTCTCTTTGCCGTTTCTTTTCTTTTTTTCTCTTTTTACACTCTTCCTTTCGCATTCTCTTTCTTTCTTATTCTTCGTTGTCTCTCACTTTCTCCCATGTTCGCCCTTCCTCCCTCCTTGCCTCATATTTTCAGTTTCTTTTAATTTCTTCCGTTTTCTTTCTCACTCACGCTCCTCACGTTTTCACCATTTCCTCCTTTCTCTCTCTCTGACTTCCTGCAACTCCTCCAAACATACGAGCTTATCTTCAGAATTTTCCATTTTTCATGCTTCACACTCGACGACGATGGAAATTACCTATAATAATACTCTAGAGAAGATTGAAAGACACGTGACTCGGTGTCGGTAAATTTTGTAGCTACGTTTTGTATCCAACACTTTATTTTCAAATGAACAACGCATTAATAAGAAAATCATATCTTTGTCGAAGTTTATAAAATGTTGACAGAGAAAATGATCTAACATAAAGTGATATTTGAAAAAAGTGGAATCTGATTTTTACAAGTTCATCACTGGCCTTAAAACAGCCTGGACTAAACAACAATTCCCATTCGAAAAAAGAAATGTTTTTTTTTTAAGATGAACAGCGAATCTTGACTTTTTCAATCGTGCACGGTAATCACAATGCGAGGGAAGGAAACGCAGAAGAGAGAAGCGAGGGAAACACGCTTGTTGATGTTTACCGGCGCTTAATGTAATCGCTAATTACGGGGTAACAATTCTCGGGGCCGCAGGGCAGGAAGAAAAAAAAACGACGTCGCGAGATCACAAGCAACGGTTGCAATGCGCTCAAATACGAAAGTGCGGAACGTCGGAGGACGTTTGGCGTCCGGCCGTACGAGTATAGCAACATTCAGAATAAATCCCCTCGAAAAAGCATATTCGCTTAATCTGTTCGCTTAATTTGATTTATATATTCGCCGAATATAAATGTTTTTAAAACTTTTTTGACATTCAAAGTTTTGCCTCTTTCAATCATAGCTCTTTAAAGAATTTCCAAAAATTTCATTGCTCAACCGATTATCATTAAGATAATGTCGAAACGGTACTTGAAAAAGTAACAGCGAAATAAGCTTCTGAAAAAATGTTGATAACACTTTTTTTGACAAACCATTCCTCAAAAATAACTGTAACGAACGTTGTGTCTGGAGCTAAGATTTCAGTCGGTACTCGTTCGATTTGTGTCGGAATTCTCTTGAAACTGATGCTTGGTTTATGTATTTATCTTAATTTTTGAAATTTTCATCACTTTTTACAGGGGAGTGTAATTTTAAAGAAATTTCCATACATGACTTTTTCTGTCGCTACATAATAAACAATATAACGAAATGCTGTACAGGCTAAGTCCTTATATTGTCGATCATAAGCTTTCTATCTGTGGAAAGACTCGAAATTCGCGTTCATTAGTACTCGAGTTTTAAGTACAGTCAAACATACAGAGAAACTTTATTCTCTTACAGATTTATATTTATAGAGATAGAGAATGAATATTTGTGTGGAACACTTAATACTTGACACAGTGTGCAGCGAGTACTTAACTTGGATACGTTTAGACTTACAGGGAATCCGTACTATAGTAAAATAAGCCGCAAGAGAGTTATCTAAGAAAAAGCGGAAAGACTCAGGTCTTTTATATATACGTATGCACTCTCGGGCATTCGGAATATTCAGGTCTCGCAACAGAAAATTTATAGCCATTCTCTCCTTCCTCGTATCTGTTTATATGTATTCGTGCACTGATATATTTATCATTTGTCTCCGGTGAGTTAAATGATACGCGCGATAAAGTCGAGTAATTAGCGCCAATCGAATTAATCTCGATCGTACACCATAGAGAGTGAATAAAATATAATTACGGTTGGCTCTTACCAACACTACGCTGAGGTAAGTGCCAGCCTTTCGAATCTATAGATATTTTTAATTGAAACTCTCGTAATTGAAGATTTTAAAAAATCGTTTTTCTTTGTAAGATTAATATTTTTTAGTGCAATTTTTTCAACCCAAAGTTTGTAACTATTGCTTATTGCTTACCCGGGAAAGATAAATACATTGAAACGGTGAACTTAATTTATACAAACAAATACAAGAAAATAACATTTTTAGCATATTGCAAATATTAGCCTATATCTTGATTTTATTTAATAATCCTGTCTTAAAAATCATGTGCAAACTGAGATAAACCAGAATACTGAAAACAAGTGCAAGTATCATTAATTACAAGTTTGCAAATATATTCTAGACTATGTACGATAATTCATAACCACGAACGTCATCACTATGAATTATAAAGAGTTTTATAATTAAAAGAATAGCGTACGAAAATTCTTTCGCTATCAAGAATTATGGAAGCGTGACCAACGGGAACAGACGTTAGCTTAGGAGATTCGCACTTTTGCGCTGAAAGGTATTTACACCTCGATCTATTCATAGCCATCTCTTTTCATGGATCTGAGTTGTTAAATATTCAAAGCTTTTATTTTTTAGAAGAAAGTTCTTCTGGTTACTTGAAAGCTCGATGTTTAGTAAATCAATAAATAAAAAACTGATTGTGTCAATAACTGATCGTGGGAATTTATGACTATTCACTCGTCTCTGCATGTGCATGCGTCTATGCATAAAATGTCCTTTGTGCATAGAGACACTCGCACGATACGATCAACCCTCCGTCCTTTTGCAAGTGGTTTTTCAAGAGGATTTTACTATACAAATCTAAATATACTCAAATCCACCAGGAGCATCGATTACATAAAGGTTCTCAAGTAGATATCCGGTTGATGCTGTTATCTTCAAATGTATTCATATATCATTCTTTTTATTAATCTCGAAGAACTAATCATTCATTAATCAAATTCGTATAATCGTTAATAAAAGACTTTATACAAATAACCAAAAATTCTTTCGACATATTTTTTTGTAAAATAGCATGAATATCATCGCTAAAGAACGGAGTTCCTATTACTGGATTTTTTACGCTACATCATCCTTAGAACGAGATCGAAAACGATCTCAATGTTTTTAGTAAAAACCTTCTTTTTTCCACTTTTTCGAAACTTCTTTTCGATTTAAAGAATTTTCAACATTAAATGTTCTCCAAATGCCATTTTATCATACACCATTCTTTTTGGTATTAAAAAACGAAGAAAATAGTGTATAATTAAACCGTATTATCGGATATACGGAATACTTTATGCTAGAAAGAAGATTTGGGTCGTTTTCGACCCCGTTGCAGAGTTTACCCCCCGTTTTTTGGTTACGAACAATTGTGATTTATAAATGATTTTGATCTTTCGTAATATCACGTCCGTTTCGATAGATTCCCAGCAGGCTTTTCGTTCGAGCTCTTTCTCTTCCTCGTTGGCGATGCGTATCGACAGCCATAAATACAAAACGGCGTAACAAACATCGTTTAACGTGTACAAGTGAATTACACAAGGTCCTTATTGTTCTCAACTGCCAATATATTAGTTATTGCCGAGTGTAACTGCTACTGGTTGTGTGCCCCTGCGACTTAGTTCCTATCATTAAAACGTAATCACTATACAAACGCCCGAGGTATATACGATGCTAATTTGTCGGTTAATTAATACTCCCGCGGTTCTCCCATTGTATTCATCTGCCTAATGCTTCCCTGAGCCTGCGATCTTGAACGCCTATGTAACCGAAGTTGAGTGCTATTTTCGACGCGGAAACGAAATTTCAATTTATTGATTTAATGAGATAGATTAGATGTTTTTTTTTAATAAATAAATCTCAATTTTTTTAAATCTTTCTCTTCTAACGTTAATATTATTTCATTAATTATGAGAAAAAATTATTTCGGGTATGTGAACCAAACGAAAAAAACGTCAAAGTCCGCAGCTTTTTTGTATCCCACAAATTTATATTTACGACCAAAATTCGCAAAGATTTTTCATTCCCCATTTCTGTCTCAACTTACAGTGGCGAAAGGTTAAACGTCCAAAAATTGCAATAATCGGGCTTGCTCCCTTGCAAACTGTTTAAGAACAAAACGGTTAAAAAATAAAAATAAAAATGAGGAGAGATTATAGCGAGGACGTGACGGGGCATTCCTGCGGATTCAAGATCTCGATGAGTTCTCTTGAGTCCACTTCAAGGAGCATATTATACCGTATATATAACGTGTTGAAGTACTTTAATACTCCTCGAAGACGCTCGAATGTATTTCCTGCTCGGATTGTTCAGCGCATTCGCGACGGTTACGAGAGTATAATTAATTGCACCGGTTAATTGCAATGTTGAATAACATGCACAAAGTTTCATCTATATACGTACACTTCGGAGCAACGCTTTAAGAATAAGAAGAGCACGTGTGTTATACCAACAGTGTGTGTGAGACTCAGCTGTCGATTAACGGTTGTAAATCCTATTCTTTTCATCATCACCAAACGTCTTCCCCCTTTCTCCAGACTCGAAGAAATAATGTTTAGTATAAACGTGCAATAAAGCACTTGAAATTACAATGTCGATTTTTGATACAAGGTGACGATTATTTTTTGCCAAAAAATCGATTCATTTCCATCACAGTCTTGTCTAAATAACGTTTCTAATTATTTTACCGAACTTTTTTTTTGTTTCATTGAATGATTTTTCGGAATCGAAGGTGATTTTTATTTGTTTTACTCAAGAGAAATGTTGATCCTACAATAAATTTGGCTTTGGCGAACCTGTAGAAACAAATCTGCAGCTTCGAGAAGCTGGGCTGGGAATCTATTGGACAGATCCTGGAACGGGACGTTCGTCGAATGAGCCATAACCCATAAAGCCCCCAAATGCACTAATGAGAAGGAAACAACCAGCCGAAGGGTATATATACGAAGTGAAAGAGTTTATCAAGAAAGATGAAGTAACAGGAATAGAAAGACAACGGGGAACATTGAGAGCGTAATGAAAGAGGAGAAGCGTGGGGGTCATTGTGAGTGGGAACAAAACTGATTAGTACACAAGTATAAGCAAAGAGTAAAACAGAAAGAGAGAAAGATGAGTGGCTATTGTATTTGAGAGCGAAAGAGACATAAAGCAATTCGTCTCTTTAAAGCACCGATATAATTAAGAGCACGTTTGACGACGTTTTCTGTGTCGTTCCGAACGGTATGCAGAGGGATGGAAAAAAGGGTGAGAGTTTTGTTGGGGGAATAAGGCTCAGATACTTTGAGAGAGGGCTCGTGCAAACGACGTGCAAAATGGACTACAGTCAAAGAAATCCGAAGAGGGAATTTACTCTTTCCTTTTCCTCGCTCTTTCTTTTCTTCTCTCTCTCTCTCTCCTTTTCTCTCTGTGCACCTTTCCCTTGCGCGAGAACGCGCACCACTCTCTCAAGGGTCTCGCACTCGAGTGCCACTCGATCCGTGGCGCTCGGAGGTACTCGAGAAAAAGAGAAACCCGTATTTATAAGAGAGAGATAGAAATTAGAAGATGAAAAGAGGCCAAAGAGGAAGAATCGGAGAACATGGAAGCTTACTAAGAAGCTGGCGAAACCTTTCGATTACCACTCGTATTAACCCATACTTTTAAATTCACGAAACAATGGGAGAGAAGGAACACTTCAAATATCCAATACTAGTGAAGAACTTAAAATTAATCATTTTCTGTGTGTTATCGCGATACAACAGCAACAAAATAATCGCTCGTAATTAATAAACTCACCAAATGCATGAAATGGTCCTAAAAATATCGCTAACTTTACTCCAAATTATTGTGATTGAAGTTCGAAGATCAAAGATCGCACTTACTGCCTACAATCGAGTGAAAACAAAACGACAAAACAATATTTATAATAGGGAAGGGTCCTTTTTTCAGATTACAAACTTGTCATTGTTGTTAAAACTCGTTCACAATTGCGAATACTGGGCGTGCTGCTACTGTGGGCCGGCGTCCAAGTCTACTTTACTAGTTCTATGCTTCAAGCAATGCAATGGGTGCCAAAAAGGGTTGGGCCAGTAACCCCCTCGAATTTCCGCTCTCGACCCTTTTTTGCCTCGTGATCTCACCCCAAAATGGACGACTGACGGGATGTGGTATTGTCCTGAAGGCGGCCATTCCTGTTCGATCCTGCTCTATTCCATGCATATATTGTCCATCGGTTTTACCCTGAGTATACTCAAAAGAAAATTAAGTACAGTTTCCTCGAAACTTATTCAATCGGCAAATATGACAATTTGGTGAAAATAAGAAATTCCCATGAAAAATAACAAATTTATCTCTATTTTAATCATTTTTCTTCTGCTCTAATATATTTTCTCATTTCAAATCCAAAGATACCCGTAAAAAATTTATTTTTATTTGTTCTTCATAACCTACCTATAAAAAGGCTATGGCCGAGAATTCGCCGTAATCCGGGACAAAAAAATCGTACCCTAAACAATCGAAACTTTTTGTAATCCATGTGTGGTGGATCTAAATCCAAACATGAAATCTTCGTCATCATCGACGACCTGTGCGAGCCATGCATATCGGTCAGCTGCTGTTATACCGCTCGTTCTGTGTGTAACACGCTTTGTCTCGTACGCTGACGTTGCAACTTTGACCCCACCTAAAAAGAGAGAGGGACAGAGAGGCACGAGCAACTAGAGAGAGGAGACATGTCGAGGTCCCGTTTTTTAGCGAATTTAATATTTATACCGAATGACTGATGACTGTAATAAAGAAACGGGGTCGTATTGTTCGGCGCGTTTTCTGTCGTTGATCGATACGGTTGCTGATGCCATATATATGTGACATATCTAACATAGCTCTTCTACTAGGCTAATATTCTCTTTCCAACTTTTGCTGCTGGGAAGAACTTTTCAGGTACTCCGTCACCCCAACGAAAGACTAAAACCAGCGTGCAAAAGACTCGCTCGCGCGCTTGCCCATGTCTGTCAGATATCGTCTTTCAATCACATTTTTTTACGACTGAAGCCAAGAATTCACTCGTACAAACATTCTTCACGGTACTCAGAGACGTGATACTAAACGTTGTATACACATTTTTTTATGGATTGTGGAAATATCAAAATGTTGCGAGATTGCAAGAAAAAAATTAAAAAATTTAATTCATTTTAATAAAAGAGCTAAATCACAAGTAAAAATTGCGAAAGATTTGTCCTCTCATAGAGGTATAAACCTTTTTAGCAAACTTTCGAAAATATTAGTTCTGTATTCGGAAAAATCGTTGCGATATGAAGAAAAAATTGTATTTTTCAATGTATTTTGTGAACATTTTTTTGTTCAATAGTATTTTTTTATTTGTTGTTATACAATATTTTGTAACACTGTGCAGAACTAGTGAAAAAGATATGACTTCATAATTTTCCAATGAAAACAACCATGAGACGGGAAGCAAAAGAATCGTCTCCGGATTTCGATTAGCGTGAAATTTCAATTGTTCCAAAGAGCTTCGGTTTCTTTTGGTGAAATGGTAAGTAAGCGAGATTTTTTCAATGGATGCAGCAGGTTTTTCACGCGGTCGAAAACAAAAAAAAAGGCGCTTCGTTCCGATTGTCTAAGCGAGAGGATTGAAGGGAAAATCAAAAGAGCCCCGAAATCATTAACGAATCATTACCGAAGGATCTTTTGGCTCGGAGGATCAACGTGCGTCCGTGCGTGGGTGTCTGTGAGTTGGACGGTCGGAACTCTTGAAACAAAACCATTAATGATTTCTATTTGTACATTTCTTGCGCTTCGACCGAGAGCGAAAGTGAAAAACGAGAGAGAGAGAGAGAGGGAAGGAGAGACAGAAAAGTGCCTTTAGGCTTATTTCGGCGCTAGCAGTGAGCGATGAATTATATGTGAGACGTTGGCTTTTTTGTTCCTCATGCCAAGAACTCCTGTGGCGCGAACAAATCGTCCTTTTTCGCTTCTTTCGATCTCTCGCTCAACGTGGCGGAACTTTTGTTTCTTTCGATGTGTTTTGTTTCATCTATTATTTTTTTTCTTCCTCTTTCTCTCTCGCCTAACGAAAGACCGATAGAAATGGTGAGAAGACATTCTCAGATCATTTTTGAAAGACGGGAAGTCATTATGGAATCATCGATCGTTGAAGAGAAAAACACTATAGTTATTTCATTAGCATAAAGAGAAATAATTATATACGTATTACGCAAAAAAAAATCCAATTTATTGGAATCCATCAAAGTTTAAATGATCTTAATCACGACGAAGATTTAATATAAACGCACAAAAAGAATAAAAACTGAAAAATTAGCATTTTTACAATGGAAACGGGGGACAACCCTGAATTTTTGTAATTATTATTAGGCAAAATGATCATTTTCATAATAATCAAATCAAATCTCTTGTTTAATATACGAAATTTTCTTTTTTTTTCACGAAAATATACACTTTGCTTATTAATAATTACAAAAATACAAGGTTGTCACCCCTTTCAATTGCTGTAACGGTCATTTTTCACTTCTGATTCTCTCCTTACGATAATTTGCTAATTTTAAAATTTATAAAAGTCCAAGATTCAATTTCCGAATTACAGAAAAATTAAAAAATTATTACTCCGGTCCAATCAACAATACTACTCTCAACGAAGATGATTTTTATTTGATATGTAAATGAATCAGGTAATCGTACGGTTCTATGCAATTTCTAAATGAATTTATTATAAAAATGATGAAGAAATTGAAGTTGCAAAAAAAATATTCATAGACTAGATTCCTTCGATCTTATCTTGGCTTAAGGCACAAGCATATGTACGTTTGTATGTATTTCCGTTTTCTCGTGTTGCCAGAGAAAACATAGACGATCTCGAACGTACTCCGGATGGTGCAAACTCTCGGAGATGATCGTACTCTATGAGCTATATATCGCGGGTAGATATAGCCAAATGTATGTATATATATGTATATAATTTCGATCACGAAAGAAAAACCCGCAAGGCATTATGGCGTAGCGTCGTTATTTATTAGCAATTGTAAAAATTATGCGCCTAAACCAATATCATTAGCGGCGCCGGCCGCCTTGACGATACATACAGATTTATATACAAACAAAAGGAATTTACGGAGAATATTAAACGCTTAATGTTCTGCCCTCATACGCCCTTTCAATTCCCAGTCATCACTTATATAAAGACAGAAAGAAAACTCGCTATACTATCGTGACTTTTTCTGCGAGTTAATCTTTCTTAAAAAAACCTAAAAAGGTTACAATCAAATGATTGGTCACATCATTTTATCATTATTTATGCATTTTTATTCTTCCAAAGTGCAATGTTTTCGGTTTAGAATATACAGGACAAATGTCATACCGACTGAGCCCTCATGAGCGCGAGAGAAATAGCTGGAAATTTCGAACATGAAATTTTTCCACACCGTTCGTCCGATCGGAATTAAAAAAATGTATCCCATGCAGAAAAAAAGGGAAAATGGGCTGATACTTTTTTATTCCGATCGGCCGAACGATGAGGAAAAATTACACTTTCGAAATGTCGACAGGGATGGATAATTGGTCCATAGCCTTAAGTGACTTTTTTTGATATATTGTTGCATGGGTAAAATTTGGATTCGATGGTACTTGGAATAAGGTTTTTAAATAAATGAAAATGTTTGAAAAAGATTGTTCAATTGGAATTTCATGTTTTTTGTTTTTACGTGAAATTCCCCATATGATTGCAAGATACCGGGTTTTCTATCCATGTGTGTGTCATCTGTGAAAACAACGCATCTAATTGGACTCCCCGCCCCTTGATATTTATTGTAATTCGAAACACGTGAACGCGCGAACGAGCTCCGGAGATATTTGTACGATGAAGAAAAATTCTTAGCCGTCTTTCCTTACTCCCGAGCGCCTTGAGAGTGCTCGCCTCTCTATTTCTCATCTTCTTCGAAACGTGATTTTAGTCTCTTGTTCAAACTTTCGTGCTTTACGATCTCGTTTTAACTGAAATTTATTCATAATCTTCTCTTTCGTAGGAGCATTATTTGCCTCCTGAAAAAATATCTCTGTACGAGTAGAAAATCTTTCTTCAGTCGACGAATTCGTCATATTATTATGCGAACCATAAATAGGTCAAACCATTTTTTTTCCATGACTCAAACAATTTTATTTATAAAATTTATTTCTGGCCAAAGAATTATGTAAAATAAACAACAATACAAATTGAAAAAAATTAATTCTAACAAATCTTTGGCGCGTAAAAACTACTTCAACGTTGAAATAATTATTTCTCAAGAAAAACCAAATGTTCACTAAATAAAACCCAAATTTCGAACAAAAAGTTACATAAAAAACAGCCAGGAATCGTTTCGTAGGGCGACGATCGTTTAATATTTGTCCAGTAATAACCAGGCACAGCTAATGTATCGCGAATTTACGGGCTGGAGAGATTGCAACAGGACAAAAAGACTATAAATATAAACCGCTGTTGGTCAGGATCGCGCCATAACTGGATGATCCTTATATACACATCGGGAGAAACAAAAAGAAAAACTAAATAAATAAAATATGAAAAAAGAAGAAAAATAATATAAGAGTTATTCTCGAGGCAACCACCAAAACGGACGTTCTGTTTCACCGAAGGAATATGGTGGAGAGCCCGTCGGTGGTAATTAGAAATATTCGTATTCTGCATTTCGTATTCCAATTTAAATCAAGCAGTGAATATGAGAAAGCGAGAAAGAGACAGACAGAAAAACAGAGAGATAAAGAGAGAGAGAGAGAGTGAGAGAGAGAGGGGGGGATGAGGGCGGAAAAAGACAAGAAGAGTAAATAAGAAAAGGGCGAGTATAAATGAGCGCATATATCTCGTCTGTGTTAGCGAATGTTCAGGGAACTTGGACCTATATATGTTTGTAGAGATGAAATAAAAAGAAGAAAAATTGAAAGCGAAAATCGTATACGAATAACAGACAACGTATATCCACAAGTCTAAAAGGAAGAATCCCTTTGCCTCGGTGCAAGAAGATGCTCGCTCGCGTACGAGCATTTATACCTGGCGAGTTGAATCTTATAAAGAAACTTTTATACATATACGTATATATGCAACATATATATGAGCATTGAGATAATATAGAAACGAGAGTGTGTAGCAGCAAAGATATATAAAGAAAGAGCACAACTGTGTTGAGTAGCGAAGAAAGCTGAGAGCTCTGACAGAGCGAGACCCGCCCACAAAAGTAATCTCGGACTCGCGAGAGCCGCCACCGCGAGAAGAGAGCGCCCTCTGCTCTCTTGTCCAAGACATACCGATCAAAAGAACGAAAGAAACTGCAACCAACTCGCGAGAGACCTACCACCTGATTCATCAACAACTAAAGAGAGAGAGAGAAATTAAATCGAATCAGTCTAAAATATTGCAATTAAAACAAATAGAATTCGTTCCATTATCATTTTGGGGCAACAATGACCCCCAAACCTAATTGTAGATGAATCGAAATCTGTGGTTATTTCAATAGAATATACTTTATTGATTAAACATCATGGAGTGATGAAAAGAGGAGTTTACATTGCACAATGGTGGAGCCTGAAAATTAAGGGTTGTTGAAAAGAAAGTTCTGGAGAATATCCAGATGATTTAAATCAAAAAATGAGCTCTGAGGCCAGTTTTAATTGCTCATTTATGAATATCCCTATTTTTATGTACAGATCATAAAATATTTTATAATTAGTACCTTTGGCGTGTCTCTCAATTCAACTTATGACTCTCTTAATTCTCATTCGTATTATTAACTCCATAAAAGAAAAAAATTAACCAGCCGAGCATCACATCCTGTATCTTTGATTTTTACAAAAACACAAAACGATCGGTTGTTCTCATTCGCATGCAGATATGACATATTAAAAATATCGAAGCCGCCCAATTTCATTGTACGATAAATTTATCATCCTTTTTAATCTCCCTCTCTCTCATGCACTCTTCCGATACAAATGAATTAATTAATCATATCAATTATCGAACAATGTGTGTTTGATTTTCATTCCTATTCACATTATCGATCTTATCGTCGAAGCCTCCTGTATGTATTATTTGAATGTATGTGTGTGTGTGTGTGTTCTCGATGTATATTTATTCTTTGAATTTCTTATGTGAGACGACTGGCTTCTTGTTTGCCCGAAGCGTGCTTATAGCTGTGAGAGAGAGAGAAAGAAGAAAATCCTCGCTATGTAGCTTTACATGCACCGACAAGACTTTTGTGGCGACCGCTCACTGTCGACGATTTATTAATGAGAAATAAATATAATATCCGACAAGATCAAAGATGTTGGCGTATTTTAGTAGTTATTTCAGTAGCTGCTTAAGACATATTGTTCGATTACATCGAACAATTGAAATCCACGCAATGGAGTTAAAAATGAGTTGCGTATCCAAATGAAAAAATCATTACGTACGGTTCGATTAATTGCAATACATTATTTTGGAACGTTACAGTTTCGGTTCGATTTAATACTTTTTTTTAACGTAAATATTTTTACATAAGATCTTGTTCGAATTGAATAAAATCCAGTTTGAAGAAAAAAGCCTACATTCGAAGGAACCAACCTATTCTTCATGGCAGTTAATAAATTTAACGGAAATAAAAGTTTACGATTTTTTGCATAATGACGAATGAAGAATGCATGCAATGGTGCGTTTCCATAAGCCATCAGCCAACACTACCTGAGCCTCGTAGATTAGGGAAAGACCGGTTCGAGAAGTTTAATATATCTGATCTCCAGTGCCATCAACTTATTCCGTTTCTCGGGTAGGTCAGTTTCCAAAAAAGAAGAGAACAAAGAATGGAAAAATAAAACGGTGTAATCTACTCATTAACGCTTGAATGCAGTTTCGACGAAATTCCCTAGAGCATCGATTTTCCTGCGTCTCTTTATTTATGTGTTCTGCGGTATCTTTCTCTCCCCCTCTTTTTCTCCGTTACAGTATTATAGGGTAGAGATGAAAAAAAAAAAATTACGTGTATGGAGAGCCCATCTGGAAAAGTAACAAACTTAAGGATTCTCTCATCGGTCAAAGGGAACGAAATGAAGAAATGAAAGGATTATAGCCTCAAGCGGGGTGCGTTTTTGGCGAAAAAAAGAAGATGAAACGAGCATACGATGGAGTAAAAAAGTATGAGGACCCAGATAAGATGAGAGATGCTTGAGGAGAGAAAGAAAAAAATGGGAATGAAACTTACGAATGAAATACCAGAGTGCTAACAAAACGATGATTCTCCCTCGTCGTACATATCTGTACCTTTCTGCTTCTGACCATTCTCATAACTGGTCGACGAACTCATATATAGAAAAATACTATATTTACACATATATATACGCGTGTGTATATAGGAAGCGTCAAAGGAAATGCGAGGGTGATCTTGCGGATAAAACCCAGAGCAAATATGTAACTCGACTCGGAAATGGTATATACCCACCCCTCGAGCCATATCCCTGCTACTGCAGGATATAATAACCCGTATTTTATATCCTTCTGACTGCGCAAAGGCTTGATACAGGGATGCTGCGGTCCGGAATCAAATAATTCTCAAATAAAAAAATATTTTCACAAAATGTTCTAATAAATAAGTGTTTTTTGTATCGAGATATAATTGTTCATATTTCAGTCTATTATTTTTTATTATTTATTTATTTTCATAAAAACCATTTTTTACTGTTTAATGGCATTCTTACTGGACCGTAAAATGAGCATTATATCAAATTACAATTCTGCATCAGATATTGTGTATGATTTTCATTCCAATTACGCGTATATACAAGAGAATGATTTACTTTTCTTTTCCGGCAGTAACGAACCCCCGTTTCGGTCTTCTTTATTGGGAGAGGGACATAAAAAAGATGTTTGGGCAACGATGACGATTATACAGCTAATCAGGGGACTCACACGCGATGAAAAAAATATTCGCGTGATTTGGAGCTTGTGGCCTTTCAGCGGAAGACGGCTTTGGGTCTCGTTTTTTTACCCCTTAACCTCAAAGACCGATAAACATAAACGCAAACTGCGAGTAACCCAAAGGGCGCAATCTTTGCTATGTTTGATGTTAAATTAAATCAGCTAAGACCTTTTGTTTGTTAGCATTTCGATATTTACTTGTGTCTGTGGACAGACCAAACTCGTCATCATCGTCAGCAGCCTCCATTTTGATTTCTCCTTCTCGCTCTCTCTCTCTCTCTCACACTCTTTTATTCTGCGGGGTTTGTAACGCCGACCACTTTGCACTCTCGCGCGTAACCTCGCGATTAATCATCGTCCGGCTACGGTTAACGGCCCAATTAAGGGGCCCACCGTTTTTGCAAGTCTGATTGTGTCCGTGCGGCGTTTGCGCCTTGCGGACTCTTTCTCCCTCCTTACCAACCTTCCTCTTTCTCTCTTTGTTTCTTCCTTCTTCTGTCTATTTCTCTCTCACTTTGTCCTCGTTGGGCTACCGTGCTGAAACTTTTGATATATATGTACCCCCCACCCTGACCCTCGATCGTTATGTGTACTTAGTTGGCAAAACCTTAGTCAACAGCCACCTGCAATTATCGAAGAAATATCGAAACTTCAATACACAAATAACCACACTAAAATCCTCATTTTTTGCCAATAAAATGTAAACCACGCTCGAATCTGATCGACGTCAAAATAATCATTGTAACATCAAAAACATATAAACAACCGTCAAACGAATGTTTTGTAAATATTTATGCACGAAACGTCTTGCAGGAAATAAAATTTATAACGATGCCACATGTTACCAATTCCCTGACAATTCCCTAATAAAATTTTCTATTAAAAACTTTCCTAAAATCATAACTATGTTCAGAAAATTTCATAATTCGAATTGCTTCGCCCCTTTTGCTCAATGTACTTGGATTCTTTTAAACCTTTCGATTTTCTCTCTCTCTCTCTCTCTCTCTC
>JABSMR010047918.1:0-23110 GCA_018902295.1 Dusona sp. PSUC_FEM 10030013
ATATATATATATAACTTCTCTGCACTCTGAATTAACGGTGTTATTTAATCAACGAGGCACGAAGGGTAAAGGAAGTGAAATGAAAAATCGAATCAGTGAGAATTCCCGCTTTCAGTAACGCAGCAGCAAGCGATCACAGTCCAATAAGATTTATGAGAACAGCATCTCGTCGAAATAATACGTTGGGAACGATAGCAACGCTATTGAAATATAATATATGTGTGCGTTGCCGGAGAACCAGGAGAGGAAGAAGGCGAAGAAAATCAATTTCGATGTAAGAAAAATGTTTATCGACGAAACAAAGCACTTTCTGTGCAAAGAACGAAAGTCCTATCAGCTCCACTACAGTGATACGTACATGGATACGTGTTTAGATATAAATATACATTTATCTCAGACTGTTGAATAAAAACATCTTGAAAGTTTTATAACGCAGATCAATTTTTTATGTAGGAGAGATAAAAAAAATTAGATAGTGTCATTAATGCAAACGTAAAAATATCCTACAGCCACGAGGTGAACACTGACGTATGGAATATGAAGGGCTCTCACGTGCGAGCCAGAGTAAACACAATAAAGGTGTAAATGATGGAAAGCTTGCCTCCGGCTTCGTTTTTTTTTCCAAAACTAATATATTTCAATATTTTACAACTTTACTGGTCCATTGTGATATCAAAGTATATTTTTGTTCCGATATTCAACACAAAGAAAAAAGTTGGAGCGATTTTCGAAGTCTAAATCTGACAAAAGCGATATTAGCAATATCGAAAATACGGAATTTTGTTGAATTTCATCCGTTATGAACTTTGATAACATTTATGTTTGAAATTTTGAATTATATTTTTTAATTAGAACGAATCGCTACGTTTCCAAATTTCGTCAACGACTTTCCTAGCAAAAATATCAATTTAACCACGCGACGTTCGCGCCAGATATGTTCAAGTTTTTCGAGAAACTTTCGTTATATTATCGAGAGATTATATAAAATCGAGCACCCTGTAAATAATGCGTATACGTAAGATGAAAAGAGCTTGCCGAGAGAAGCTCGAGGGACGTCGAAGGGTGTTTGCGCTGAGAAGCTCATAGGGTCTACGTACAGGGAATAATGTAGTGATAGATATAGTAGGAGAGGTTGCAGTAGAAAAGCATATAGCCTGGCAGGTTTCTCATGATATACGGTAGAAGTTATCCGGTAAAGTCTGGATATTGGAATTTTAATATACGTTACAATCGATGCCCCGCGCCACCTCCACCATGGGGCTAACTTTTGCTCTCGGAGCTCTGACTACCCATTTACCAGTTAAATCTCGACCCGTAACCATTTACTTGAAAGCTCTATATCTATCGAGAAGATAAAAAAAAGGAGAGAGGCAAAAAAAAAGTCAGGAATCTTTCGAGTTACGCGAAGACACGTCTCTTCGAAAAAGTGACCTTGAAACGAGGCATAAAAGTGCAAGCGATTCAAATTGGAATGCCGTTGCACTAGCGGGTACAATATCAATTTGAATAAACCACAAGTACAAGTTGATTGTAAATATAATTATTAAACACTCACTCATTCGCCAAATCAGGAGATAATTGGGTGGTACAAATATGTAATAACAATGGTGACGTACCTGAAACATAAAAGAAACAAGAATATATAAGTAGACGTTAGAATCGTAGTCTCGATGTAACGAGATTGCAGTTGAAAGATTGTGACTCATGACCGATTCGCGAAGGGAAAAGAATTATGTGGGCCGAAGTGAGAAGCGAGGTCTCCAGCTGCGTTCGCGTAGATGAATGGGTTTTGCAAAGAGGGCACACAAAGAGGGCGAGAGAGAGAGAGAGAGAGACAGCAAGGCACACGCAAACGCTCGCGGGGAAAATGTGTACAGGCGTGAAGAGGAAAAAGGGAGTGGAGTTTCGAGTCGAGAGCACCAGGAGAGTTTTCTATTTATCGAAAAGGAGGACGGTTTATTTCGGCTATAAATCAATTGTCCATGCATGCGATGCATCAGAATGTGCTGGTATGCATTCGGTATGCATAAAACGGTACTGCCGGCTATATCCCCTATTCCCGGTGCCCCATTTCATGCCTGTGCTCTCGAAGAACATGGAAAGCTACAGTTCTCTCTCTTCTCTTCTTTCTCTCTCACTTGCTCACGTTCTTACAATCTTCTCTATGCTCCTAACCTCGCCGTCCAAAGCCCATTTCCAACCCGCCAGCCTTGTTATATTGGTATCCGTGTATCACGCAGAGACTTCCTTCGCCTCTGCACGCTCTCTCCTTTTGCGCGGCTTATTCCGAAACTGGCAGCTATATGTACGCTTAACGTGAATACCTTCGAGGGCAAGGAGAGCAAAGTATAATCCTATATCCTTGATATATATATATTTATAGGGAATACATCTTTACATACACGTAAGAAGACTCAAACCAACTTGACTTCTAAGACGTTTGAGGATACTACTCTGGAGGTCCAAGCTTCGATTTGAATACCGAATCGACCTTATACAAAACTCTGGAATTGCAACAGGGACCAACAACGCGCGACATTTACCGATCCTAAAGAATACACTGGATTTGAACCGTTGCCTTATACATTTAAAACGAAAAATCGATCTACATCTTATTTTATCGACCCTTTTTCCGTTATTCAGCGAATGAAAGAAAACGAATTCACAAAGTTGGAGCACGTGACACAAATTCATACGATGGCTTCAGACTTGTCATTGAAAAGCTCATTTTAACAAGACTCCAGTGAACATAATCATTCTTTTCTATAATTTGTAGCCTAATTGCGTTATGTTAAAATATTTTTATCGTTAATTTCTTTTGCAAAATAAATTTTATGCAATCTTTGGAATTTATTCAAAATTTGTGTTATCAAAAGGTCGATATAAATTTTCCCAAATGATTTATTGACTTGTAATCGCACAACAGAGCGACACGGAGAGAATAAAATTTTTTTTTCTCGGTAATAAATCTGTCATTAAAAGGTATTAAAACGTATGACTCATGGGGGTTGACAAAATACATGAATAAATGGGGTTTGACGTTGTCTCGCGGGAACGAGAGCCAGATATATTAAATTGGGAAAAAAGAGGCGCTTCGCGTTCTTTCATTTTTTGACGTATGGCTGAATTACTTTAGAGCGAAGGGAGACTTTACTCTTCATTCGAATTTTCTAACTCCCTCTTCCTCTCTCGTTCTCGTATTCGCTCCTGTCTCTATGTATTACATACACACATAGACAAGGATCAATTTTTTTCCAAGGAATGTCCGAAGGGCCATGAATTATGGTCATAATAACGTGCACCGGTGTACAAGTATTGTCGTCCCCGTGGGACATATATCAGAGGAAATTTGGACTTGGTTATACGGAGAGGACGAGAGAGGGGGATAGGAAAGGTGACTACTAAATCCGTGTTTCGGCTTCTATGTGTATCAGAAAACTAGTACGAGAACAACGGGTCTGCTTACCCGGCGATGTACATCACCGGGAGATACAATAAGCAAACGGTCAACGTGTGATACCTTGCACATATCACACGGGATTGGGATTTCAAAGCGACCCATTAGTTATATACAGACACGCACCAAAACGAGAGAAACCCACCTTGAATAGCCAGACCGATAATTCGCACAAAGTTAAACGCTATTCTCTGTCACAAGCATTTGTACTTCTGAATTTATATGGGCAATTTCACCACCTAATTACATTATTCTCATTCCCGTCATTTTCGCCTCTATTCATTTATTCGTTATTGTTTTATTACGAAACTGTTCTTTTTCAAAAATGGTTTGTTCTTCACGCGAGATATATATATATTTAAAATGTATTATTCTTATTAAAAAGAATCTTCCTCTATGGTTTTCTATGGTAACTAATGTTAAGAAATTTGGCATCAGTGAAATCAACATTTTCTTTGTTCATCGGAGTTGTTGGATTTTTTGTTTTTTTGTATCTTGTATTCGAGTTTGCAGCTTGCAAAAATCTATTTAAATTACAATTCCTCTGGTGCACATTATAGTCAGAATATTTGTCAATGTATACGTCACGAATAAATGATAAAAATCTGGATACAAAAATGTCATTACAACTTATTTAACCATCGTAATCCTTATGACTTCTAACATTAAAATAAAAATGAAAAAATGTGAAATTCATTGCCCGATCTATTTGGCATTAATTGCCCTGTACACCCACATAGTCCTGCATGCGCACACATACACTTACACATTTGGCGCATGCTGCCCGAGGGAAAACAATAGATAACGCGCTGGGCTCTGAATAATCGCGGTCGTTTGTATAGAGACCATCCGAGGAAGCTGTTCGTCCAGATTGCATGAATCAGGATGGTCAGTCGTTATTGTTTGGAAGACGCTATCTGCGTGTGTGAATTATCAGACTACAAAAAGAAATAACAATGGGAACTTACGCGAACACAAAAATGGAAATGACTTTTTGTTAAGTATGCAATAGCGTGAAATTTTGTTTTTAAAACTATGTCAATTGCAAGAATGGAATAATATTTCTGGTTTGATAACATTTTTGTGTAAAAAATTCTTGGATATCACCTTTTTTGCTTTTCTAAGTGTACGTAGCCCGTTAAGGAGGCAAGAGCAAAAAAGAAGACTTCGCGTTTCCGGACCCAAGTTTGTTTAGCTCTGGACGAGACCACTTATACCTGAATACGTGCCCAATGTCAACGCGAAGAAGTATAAAAAAACATGGCTGCCTCGAGGAATGCTTTATTTCCTCTTCATAACGACTTTGCGTATTTATTAACATCATCTCAAGCATTTACCTCGTCTCACACAGGTCAAGGCGTCGCAAAATTGTCGGTAAATGTGAGTGGCTCAAGCGAACCATAAAAAACAGCTGTTCTAGTTGTGAATTTTTTACTTTTTATTCCCTCCACCGTTTCTTTAACCCACTTATTTAATTAGCGTTCCTGAACTGAGTAAAGAGTTTCAAAAATTTAAATATGCAATGTGAAAAGGATAAATTAAAGTATTAAATTTTAATTCAGGATATAAATTTGTTTGATTATTTCCATCGTTCAGGCAGAAATACTTTGGCCAAATGTTATTCTTTTAATGTAAATAATTTTTCGTCGATAAGAATCTTATTTTATGCTCTAAAATAGAATGTAAAAAACGACATTTTTGCAGTAATTTGTGTATTTTATACCGAACAATGTAAAAATGTATGACAAGCGAACAAGAGCGAGGACTGAAATGACAAACATGACAATACATGCAGCATGCATTTTCGCACATGACAAATACGTGTATAAAGGCACGTATATGCCCGGTTATTTCCAGAGAAACACAGGAGCTTGAGTAATGCAGGTAATCAACATTATTTTTAAATCTCATTAACGCCTCTGTGTGTACATTATTCTCGGCGGCTGCGCAAACACATATGGAGCCAGTTATACCCCGCACAGTGGAAAAATCGCCATCCTGGCAAGGCGTTTGTACAGGATGATACAAAATAAAGGCTCGATGGATGAAAGAAAAATTCCTAGGGAATTTTTCAAATTTACATCTTTTTTTACAACTGTATTTGTAACACTGCATATATGGGATATGACCCCAATTTGACAGTTTTTCAATGGGAAAACTAGTTACTTTAATTGCTGCCTGAAAAGTTGCTGAACTTTCGTTTGCAAATCGTCACATTTTTGCTCTAATAAGTTTTTATACCTTGCAAATTCAAGGAAATATAAATAAATTGTTATCGAATAAACAAATACGTTTATTTAGTTCAGTCGATCATGGAACGCGGCACCATTTTGGGATAACCCTGTATAATAAGAAATTTGGCGGTACGTCGGTGTAAGTGGGAGACAGAGAACATACGAAAAAGATAATCCTCTCTGGGAATGGAAAACGAATGGTCCGTGTAAATCTGGGCGCGAATGAAACCACAATCGAACGAGAGGAGCGTATTGGACGAATTCACTCAGCGTTTCGGTTAAATACGCGGGAGTAATGATATTAAACGCATAAATCGTGAGATAATGAGTAACCAGGTAGGCCGACGAAGGCTGATTGGCAAACAAGTCAGATTCCCCGGTAGAATTTCAACGTTACACACACGAAGGGTGTGAGAGTAGATTGGTTATGCTTTTTTGTCTTCAATTCTCGTTCGGTCGTTGCAGCGCGCAAATATTTAGGCAAAATAATGAATTTCCATCATATGCTGGGTGGCGAACGACGAAGGGTAGTTTTGGGCACAAATAATAATTGCGCTAAAAACAAGATTTAATAGCCTCTCCGGTGCATATTGTTATGTTTATTGCCAGCGTACGCAGCATGCATACAGAAGAGTGTTCAATGAAGAGGGTTCGATATAATACGAAATAATTGGGAAATATGGAGCCCAGCGCTTAACAACAAAATTGTCGTTATCTCGCACAAACGATTAAAGCCCATTCGACATACCTTCAATTTCTATTTTCCTCGATATCCAATGTATATATTTTCTGTATTCGTACCATATTTTCATTGGCAAGCTCGACAATGAGAGAGCTTATTCCGAAATTCTGACATTTTGACAACCAAGACTATTGTACGTATCCGAATTGAAATACCAATAATTAAGGCAAATTTGCAGCTGTTCCTTCACATTCCATGTATTCATCGGCAGTCCTAATTGATGTTGATTAATTACCAGATTTCAGCCGTAGCTATAGAATCCTTTGAAGCAGTGAAGTTTAATTTGTTTCTCGAGAATATCATACCTCGTCTCTTTCCAATTTCAATTCAACAATTAATCTGATATTGATGCAATGTATTCGTAACAAAGTTTACCATTATTGTTAAATGAACATAAAGTTTTTGATTTTTTGCAATTTAATTAACTTTTTGCGTATTTTTATATATAGTTAAAATATTATATTAAATCAAATTATTTGATATAATCAGAACACAGACGTTATCAGTGAGAAATGTACAAATAGCAAGAGTCAAACTGGTTCACCAACGAGATACTTATCTATACGGTCAAAATTACCAAAGCTATCAGAATATCATGGTTATCTTGCTTTTGCCCGACTGCCCAAAGGCTCTTAATAATAAATCGTAGGAACCAACCTTATACCAACAGGCATTCAGAATCCAGTGAAGAGTTCAACTGATTAATCATTCGTTACTGTAATTATTACCTATTTCAAGATAGCCACGATTTTATCGTTGAATAAGACTCATGTTCTGATTCGAGCAATACAGATTTACCTTCCAGTGTCGTTTTATTTTTGTCCTTATACAATCAATGGTTATATCAAATCGCCAAGAAATTACGTACTTTTCCTCAAAGCTTCGATAATTTACCTCAAACTATATTTGAATAGTCGGAACGTCATTAAGTTGCAGTGAATTATTTTTCCTTTATAGGGCTTATTGTGGATACAGTTGATTAGTTGGTGGAAAAGTATAATGTATTTAAATCGCATTATATATCGTTTGGAAGAATGATAAAAACGCTAGAGTAAAGAAACTAAACGAGATTAAAAGTTGTGGGGAAGGAAGGAAAAAAGGGGGAAAAAGAATAAGGGGTTGGTGTATAATACCGGGGCTCGAGCAGTGTTCACTATAAGTGGAACTGTGAGAACCACGATCGTCTTTCTCTAGCACCGCACATCTATATACATACATATATATGTAACTCTGACGTCCGGATAATATACGGAAGCTCGCGACAAATACTAAAAATTGCAACTCGGTAAAAAGTACTAAGTAGAAAGTTTGTAAGCGTCTACGAGGCGAAGCTTCGCGCTGTGGGGGAGTAGAAAAATCGCCAACTTCGAAAGTCTTCGTTGTTGTGCGTCGACTCACCCCCCAACAACGTCGAGAGAGAAAGAGAGAGAGAGAGAGCGATGGGGGAGGGGGAGGAAGGGCGAATGGAAGGGAGGGAGAAAGAGGAGAGAGTACAACAGAAGAAAATCCTTCGCACAAGTGCAACGAGGTGGCCAAGTTCGTGTAGTAACAGGGTAAGATCCTGGCTGTGAGATCGTGAGGGAGAAGATAGAGGAGCTTGCGAGCATATCCGAGCCCCAGGATAAATATAAACAACTTAACTTCCCGTACCTCTCCCACGATCCCTACTATGACATAATTTAATACCCAAGACCACCAAGTTCTAACCTTATACCGACCACGAAGATTTGTATTTGGGTTACCTCTCTCCCTCCTCTCCTCTCTTTCATATATATACATCCATGATATATATGTGTGTTCTCGACGACAAACATCTCGCATGGAAACTTGACGAAAACTTCGAGGAAAACCCAAACCCACCACCACAATATAGTTACTGCCTTCTCGTCTCGCATAAATAGATGCTCTACATTCGGATAGAATGGTAAAGTAAAACGCGCAATGTTATATTCGACGGTAATTATATTTTTTCTTTTACTTTCTATTAAGGCTTTAATTTATTGAAATGAATGATAACGATCAACAAATATTTAATTAGCCACAATAATGGAAGTTGTTTTGCATTCGTTTTTAATTATTTACATTTTTTTATATTACAATCCCTCGCTCCACAAAACATTGACAAATTGAAAGGAGGAAAAAGTGCGATAAAAAATTTTTTTTCACTAAATTATGAATGATATTTAATCATTGTTGTTAATACATCGGTACAGATAATCCTAGAATACTGATAAGAAAAGGATATGATATCTTGTGAGATACTTTTTAAGCTGCTTCCCTGCTCGGCTAGAGATCACGCAAAGCCCGGAAAGATTTAATCCAGACACAGGGTTCACGAGGCGCACAAGCAGTGGGAAGAAAATGGGAGTGGGATGGTCTTAAGGGATGATAGAGATGAACAACGGTAATAAAATGGGAGGATTAACGCGAAAGATGGTGAGCGAAGCTTTATGCAACAGCGCCGAGAGTCAAGGACCAAAAGTTTTGATTGCCCTATCAAGTGCGTGAGCCGTCTAAAACTCAAAAAGAATAGTTTTTGCTGTTGAGCGTAATGCCAAAATTTTGTAACAGGGGAGACGAGAGGGTTAACGAAGAAAGGAAATGGTTATTGGGATAGAAAATGAGGGATAGAATTAAAAGGGCGAAAATATATTACGTGTTTATCTGGGCTCAGTGAAAGCTCAGATTCTTGTATCACTGGCTAATTCACCCTCTCGTTCACGACGCAACTATAAATCATAGAAAATCTTTCTCAACCTCCTCACCCGCTATTTAACTAATCACTCGATAAATTATAATTCAAGCGTAATTAGAACAAACGTTGCAGTAAACTCGACAATGAATTAAAGCTAATTTGTTCGCATGAAAGAACAAATAGCTTTGAATGAATCACCTCCTGTTTGTGTGTAAATATTAATGTTTCAATTCAAATTGTCGTATCAACGTGAATGGAATATTATTATTTGATCCAGATTTGTATTATTGTTATTTTCAATCCATTTACCTCTCGGCTGTTCGACCTCAAATTCAAAGACAATTTTTATTCATTTCTTTGCAATATTTTTCGGAAGTTTTGTGTACACACTCAACTTTAGAGAACAAACTTTTGAGAAATATAACATTAATCATTTCTCTTCCAATCATCGTGTATTTCTCTGTGGATTTTTGTCAAAAACGACAACTATATATATTCACGATTTTCCGTATATATTTTTGTCGGTAAATTCGTCGCTCGTAAAAGGTCAGAACATTGATTACACCGCTTTACTGAGCATTGAAACAAGCACTATAAAAATTGTGCAGTATTGAAATACCAGACGTATTCACATTGAGTGTACAGGAAGAATTGTAAACGTACGGGTTACTGCGAACTGTGTACAATTTATAAACGTTGGTACAGCCACTCGCACTACCTATCAGGAATATTTACATGGATAAAATCGGACGTTGTTGAAAAGGGTCGGAAATGTTCGGGAAATTCGTGGAGTTTCCAGCAGGATAATAGAGAAAGGAAGAGAGATGGAGGGAAGAGAAAAAAACAAAAGTTATGAGTTTCCGGCTAATAAAGTTTGTTTATTTAATCTGAAAATCTATCTGCGAGAAATGGATGATTTTTAGAAATAGAAAAATTTATAAGCAGATTGCTGTAGCGATTAAATGTGTAAATATAAAATAAAGAAAAAAGCAAGCATGGTCAAGCCGTTTTTACGCGTTGCCATAATAGTTTCACGAAAGTGGCTTGGAAACGAAAGAAAAGTCTTATATTACGTCGTGTGAAAAAGGGAGAAATAGATGCTCAATGGGAACGAGTCAAGTTTAAATTGTGGTAGTTTTCCTTTATCGTGTGCCGTAACCATTCAAGATGGAGCGTTCGACGTTCATAACAGTGACGTTTTGCACGTGGCTGTAAAATAGTAGAAATAACCCCCTTTTTTTGGAGTTTTTCCCATTTTTCTTCTTTCTCGTATTGCCATCTGCAGAGTATCGATCATTTTCTAGCTTCTGTTTATTTCGATCCATCAATTTATATACCATGAGTCATATTTTTATCGGCGTTATAGAATTTTGACAAACGTATAATTTTTCTCTTTTTTTTTCTTTTTGTTCTAATATCCGTATATTTTTACGAAAAGTCTGCGACAATTCAATGGCAAATAAGTCTGTTGCCAGATATAACATGTTTTTTTATGTCTATGTCGTATAAGTGACGGAATAGTAGCAAAAATTATACGAGGATATAATTTCTCCTTTTTTTCGCCAGTAATACGATGCATTTGATTGTCATAAAATAAAAAACGGTCACATCGAATGTACGGTGATTTTTCATGGAGTAAAAACCCACTCACTTGGGAGCCCGTTGTTACTTCATAAATCTAATGATTAAAGTAAATCTGTGCAAATTTATATAGAAGTAACATTTTGTGACAGATTTTTTTGTTTTTCGTTAACAATATTTTCCGTTTGAAATACGTCGTAATTTGTTGAAACAATGAAAGCATTTATCAACTATGTAATTTGATGAAACCGGTACTGTTTATTGGTTCTTGATAAGACCCGCAACAAAAAACGTTTGAGAACGTTTTTCTCTTATTACCAATCATAGGCCTTTTTTTTTTACTTTTAGCAGCGTTCACTTCCAAATATTTTATGATTCTAGTGGAAATGCTCTCAATTTCTTTGTTCCTCTATCTTGCTCTGGCACGGCATTTCTTCTTTCATCCATTTCTCACACCCTTTGTGCCGGTACTTAGCGAATCGAGCCCGCTTTCGAAAACATCTCAAAGGATAATTTTGTGTCCCGAGGGTGTGCCCATCGTAAGGTTCGACTGCGACGAAGAGCCGAGGTTAAAAAAAGAGAGTAATGCAAGAAAGAAGAAGCTCTAGAGAGGGGGTGGTAGGAAAACAAAGAGGAGGATCTCCGTGCTAAATCGAGTGTCGCGAAGGAGGAAATCGTGTCAAGGAAAGACTTTGCAGATTATAAAGTCAGTGCGCGGACCGAGTGAATGATTTATTTGATTGAATTAACGAGATTCATCCCTGTTCTTATATTACTCCCTCAGCCTCATTGTATCTACTTCACAATTCAATTTCATTTTCTTTCATAGCTCATTCAATTATTTTCATCTTATTGAAACTTTCGTTCGTTTACTTTCTAAAATAAAAGCCCTCTACCTTTTCGGAGGCTTCTGGAATTTTTGAATCGCTTTGTAGCTTTTATTGAATTTAACCAAGAAAAAAACCGTCTGTTTCTATTCGTTAATTATTTTCGATTGCTCCTTTTTCTAGAAATAAAAAAGTATTGACTGATGAATAGCACCAATAAAATTGTCAATAAATGTCGATTTCACTATTCGGATAAAATGGTGTATTTCAAAAGTAATGAAAGCTGTCGTTATCTGTGGATAATGTAATATTGATTTTCCACAATACACAATAGCCCGAGGCTAAAGACAACATCCAGACGTCCACGCACGTGGGAGACACGTTTGAGAATCTTTTTCTACTGGCAGGGAATCGCTTTTGTGGGTGGTGGTTGAAAAAGCTTCTCGTAGCTCATATCTCGGGAAGCACGGGCAAGCGGCTCTAGTGAGTATGAACAATGGCACTTGGCAAATAGGTAAAAAGCTCGTACGTGCTTCGCTACTGTAATCTCCGGCTCCACATCGTCCTCATAATCTCCGTTGCGAGGCTATAAAACGTTAGTCTCAAATCTACGACTCTTAACTATGGGAAAACAAGGGAAAATTGTACTCGAAAAATTTTTGATTGGGGCAATTATAATAAACGTTCAAGGGATCGTTATTTTTCATTTAAAATGTACAATCGTAAAATGAACCATTTTTCTATTTAGGGAGAATATTTGTTTTTCCACACTACAATTGATGCGGTCTTCTGACATGGAACGCTGATAATTACATTTGTCTAGCAGTATACTGAATTAAATCAGTTAATAATAATTAAATCAATCTCAACAATTTCTACGATAATACGATATTTAATATTAAAAATTTCTCTACAGACTTTAATTGACATTTCCAAGGATATTATAGTTCAAGCCCCGTCAATTTTTCTCCTGTTTATCACTGTAGTTGAAACATGAATAGCGTAGTATTGATTAAACCTACGTGAGCCAAGGTGCACACAATTTTTCACTTAACGTCAAAAATGTTTTCCCATTAATCGTACGTTTATATAACAACGCTCGTACACTCTAAAGTGGCAAACACTTGCTCCTCTTATACAGGACGATATGACTTACAGCTTTCAGGATTCGGGTAGGAAAGTTTCGTCGCGCTATAACTCAGAAGAGGAAAAGAGGAATAAGGCGGAATTTGCGGTTGCAGAAAAAGCGGTCCTTCCGGTGAGCAGGATATTCCTTTGTTAGACCACGTACGTATCAATTCTGTCGTACGTGAACCAGAGAGAGTAGGGCATGACTCGTAACTTTAGCTTCAAAAAATATATTTTAGCTTTACCACAACAAAAGATCAATGAAAATGGTTATCAAAATACTTTTTCCTATGATCTCAATAAGTCATCAGCGATCAGTAAATAATTACGAATTATAAGAGGCTGGAGTAAGCCGAATATCATCGGAGATTTAACTGAACAACAACGAGAACACTTAATTTGACCAAAAACCATTTTTCTTTTATATTATGTTGTTGAAAGAAGGTACGAAATGAAACAATGGAATGGACGTCATTCGTGCTGTCTCTGGGCTGTGCTTGATTGATGGAATTTCCTTGAACCAGATTGCATTTCCGTGCCATTGGTAGATTGTTCTGAGGCTAAATCAGAAGTGACAGAAGAGCTAGTAATCTCTGTAGGTCGTACATCTGGATGGCAGAGCTTTAGGCAACCTGAAGGAATACTTGCAAAAAGGAACGAACGAGAGAGGCTTGGTGGAGTAATGTAGGGACGGCGTGTGGAAGTGAAGCATAAGATTTCTGGAAGCTCGCGTACGAGGTATATTGTGAGTGGAAAACGCGGTATGTTGAAGGTGCCGGGTGCAAGAACTCAGACTGAAATGGGTGACGTTGCTACGCCAAGAGATGAGCATATAGAGCTACGGGAAGACTCGCGAGCTTGAGAATTCTAGCTGTTGGTGATGCGGTAATGCCATTACGAAAACACGTACGCGTCACCATACTCTCATTGTGAGCCTGTCTCCCGTGTCTACAATCTTACGACGAATGGGTGCATCGAGGGCACCTTGAGAACAGCCTCTATAATCACTATGTTGGGACAAAGCAAGAAAGATTTGCGATGAAAATACAATATTTCATAATGTTTTTTAACGACGGAATTTTGAGTCAACTGTTTATGAGGGAATGGTATATCACAAGACGATAGGATATAATATCGATATCGTACACTTAAGATAAAATGAGAAGTTTTTATCCAAACTTTTTATCCACAAAGTTTCGGATCGACACGATCAAAGTTTGAACGGAGCACATACAAAGTAGAGCACGCCATGGGTGGGCAAGTAGAAATAAAAGCTTTCTTCAAGCTTTTCGGATGTACTAGAAAAACTGTGTCCACCTTCGCGTTGAACGAAACACGAGTGTTTTGAGAATTATTCGTAAAACATGAACAGCGAAAACGAATTATTATTATAGATATTTCATCGAGTCCTCTTTTGTTGGTTGACCCCGTAACAGTTAGCAAAACTTTAAAATAGCACGTCACGACAAATTGAGTCGTATTCTTTCTTTGCAAATGTAAAAAGTGCCAGGAAGCGCTTAGAAGGTTGAAGTTTACCAAGCAAAGTTGTCACGAAAACTCATTATCTATCGTATTCTTTTACTTTCTTTTGTTCGCCGTCGTGGAAAGACGAAGGAACGTGGAACCTTAACGGGAGAAAATCTCCATCCAGTGTGGGTAATCCATGATTAATGATTCGACCAGGGAGAGAAAGAGAGGGAGAGAGAGAGCGAGAGAGGAAAAGGGAAAATGAACGAGAAAGAGAGAGTCGAGGCGATGGTGTGCCAAACCACTTACTTCATTATTATCAGGATAGCATGAACATGGCCCGATTCTTCGGCAACGGTTTTTCTCATGGTGTGCTGGCTATACCGTAGCTATGTATAGTCCCTCGGTAGTTTGCCGCCAGACCCATTAATATACCGTCAACCCGTATCAATGATGAATTAAGCTATTTGCCCGCAATATTAGATCCGGTGGTACGAGTTCCAGTGATGATGTCGACGATTTATTCGATGATAATTTAGTTAGCTCTGTCATTTATTTGTTCCTGATGGAGACATGATAGGCATGATATAGAAAGCATGGGCTTTCTATATCATCAGTAATGTTAAATGTAATAACTCATCAATATATCCCAAGGATCTTCCTCATTCGATGTTCCAACGAAAAAATTGTCTGTGTTTAAACAATGCAAATTTACAATCAACTTGTAATCTGTTTAAATAAAGTTTCATCCTCCCCTTCGATTGTGTTTTCCAAACGAGAAGTGAAAAAAGAGGGCACGGAGTAAAACTGGTCGGTCTGACTATTTTCATGTCACGTACAATGCTCGTTAGTTCTTTCATTCCGAAAAAATCGATATAACCTCCACTCTGCTTTAGCCGGTGTAGAACCGAGGGAAAGAAAAAGGCAAGTAACTCGTTGGTTACTCGGGCGTCCTTTGAAAACTCTGTCTCGGTAGCTGTTTCTTCCAACCTCATATACTCTTTCCTGTACTTTTCCTCGGGTATTCCAATTTTCGGACTACCAATCTCTAAACTCTGGACGCTATCGAGACGCTCGTTAACTTGATGAAGCACGAAATTAGTACGCCTTTAATTGCAACAATTGCTAGAGTCTCAAATGTTCTATCGATTCTCCATCAATGCCAAATATTCCTTGCTATTCTCCTTTTAGTTTTAGTGCCACTAGGAGAAATTGACAAATGTAATCCACTTGATTTTTTGGCAAGAATTCTTCAAACTTAGGCGCCCCGGAAATCGTATTCTGCCCATATTTCAAAATTACACCTCTAATAGTATGTTGATTGTTTAATAAACAGTCGTCCCTCATGGAGATCCATTGCGATAAATATTGAAAGAGACATAACGTTGTGATGAAATTGTGTCCTTAGACAGCCCATGGTAACATACTCCCAGCGAATGCAAATATCAAATACATAGATAAGGTACCAACAAGGTACTCATAGGAGCAGGGCAGCGTAGGAAGTTCAAGTTGCAAAGTGTGAGAATAAAAAAAGTACACGACGTTGAAATGATCGGGAATGATGTAGTAGGAGGTTTAAAGGTTGGAAAGAAAAAACGACGGTCGGTTGGGGATGAAAAAAAAAATGGGAAGGCGGTGGATGGTACGGTAGATACGTGAAGCGTTGGTGCTCGCCAGCAACAAAACCCGCGTAATGTAAATGTATGTAGATTGGTCGGTCTTTTTGCCAGGGCGACTTGTGTGAGCATTCGAGCAGAGGAGCATCAGCGTACTTCTAGCTTCATCCCTCTCTTTTACACCAACAGTTTCTACGCCCATACTAACCACTGAAAGCTCCTATCTTCGTAGTCATCCTTGTAGTCCGCGACGACGACGTTGCTAGCGTCGTCGCTGTCCTTTCTACCTTTTAGATCGTCTGGCAAGTTCCTTCTCCCCTTTAGGACGCTTACTCGTCTTCCCCGTTCTTCAACAACACCTCCTCTCGTACTTCAACAACGCTACCTTTGCCTTCCTCGCAAGGTATAATCACCCCCTTGCGTAATTACACTTCCCTCCTGTCGGTGACCCGGAGCCTGATTTATACTGCCTGTTCGCTGACGTCGTAACGACCCAGGCACTAATAACACTGGCTACATTATTCCTATACCCACACACACACATAACACACGTTCAGTAGAATGCTTCGATACGCATGTGCAAGAAAATTCCGAATCTCTGGCTCGCGCGTAACATTCATTGTGATACGAATACCTACAATGATCTATCAGTTGCCGTATCTACATACACATTTATCGGATACTAAACACTCTAGCGTATCCAGTACACATGGCCAATGCGCTTCAATTATTCGCAGGGTACACGTTCCACACATAGTTCTGGTGATAATACGAGGTTTGGTCATCGGAACGTGATAATTTTCGGTAACGTGGGTAATGCGGATTACTTGTCATCGGATTACGCATTTCTATCGCAATACAAACTCCACCTATGAAAGATGGTGACCCAAGTTATGAGGCAAACATCTTTCACTTTTCGGTTGTTCCTTGGTTTGGGTAAATGGTGAAATTTCAGTGAGTCGCGAGTTCTACTTTGTGATCACCGAGTATTATAAAGTTTAATCTCATTTTGTGAACGACACGCCACGAACGATGACTCGACTGTTAAAACTTAATTGTATCCATATCATACAACGTATGTCGGAAGGCTCCATAGCACCGGAGAAAATTCGAGCCAATTTTGGCAAGATATGTCTCGTTCCATATGACATCCTCTATTCTCAGGATTACCCTCCAACTACGTGAGAAGAACATCTCGATCTATAATACAGTATGAGTTGATTGTCCTCTGGGTGATAATTTTCCAAAGGTGCTATTGGGGTGAAGACAAATGGCAATGTTTCAAGAAAACTCGGAGACTCTGCAGTGAACTGCAAACTAAAGGGGAATGTACTGCAGAAAGTATGGAAAAAGGAAGGAAAGGGTGTAACGAGACACCTAGGATAGTAGATATCAGTCGTCGAGCAACGAGAGCTAGAAGCGCGTCATCAACCGCCTAATCCATCCCCCGGGTGCTCTACGACAACTTTTTCTCGACACGAATTTGAAATTCCAGCTCCTACGTACTTCGTACTTCGTATTATTCTCAACTTCGGTGAGAATGATACCGCAAAAGTTACAATGATTGGCCGATTAACGGTACAATTTCATTCTTAAACTACATTCATTGTTTTAGGATGGTCATTCACTGTTATACTGCCAACAATTGTACCATCGTTGTAAAGTTAACGCAAACGAGAAGCCACCGAGGAAAACTCGCTCTCGACCAGCCAACGCAGACTGCTTGGGGACTCGAGATTTTTGTCATCAGGCAATCTGCATAGATTTACATCCGTTTAGTCGCTTAGTTAAGCGCGTTATCAAAATCGCTCTCGTGTCCTCCTCCACTCACGTATTTCCATACCGCAGGCTACAAGCACATATACCATCGTAGAATATCCCGGAATGATCATATACTTTCGCACCGTCAACCACCACCATCATCACCCCCTGAGGCCGCTTAGCCTGTAACAGAGGGTCATTCAAACGAAGCCCCCTTTACATATAACCGTACTTTCGGTACAATGTGATAAGCATCATGTAATACTGTCAAAGATTTCCCATATACGACACATATAGCCTGCAATTACTTGAAAAATGTACATCAACAACACAAAATGTTTTGCATCAAATTTTCATAGATCGGAGTTTCAAGATTTTTTTCACATAAGTTTCGTCACCCTATTTTGTTTGTTTGCCTTTGCAGAAGGGTCATACTCGCATAGAGAATAGTCTAGTATGTGTTATATCTAACAAAAACTATTTTTATGATTCAAACGTTACAATGTTGAAAAGGATGAAAAACGAATATGGAATGAAAAATGGTGCTAAGAACAAAGTATATCTAAGAAAGACATATCTAGGAGATGAAACAGACGTGGAAGTAACACGTCCAGTATGAAATACTGTTCCATTTCGCACTTTTGCAAAAACTACTAGAATACACTCTTTTACATGCAAATATTGTTATTCTAACCGGTTCGACAGTGCATCGTGTCGTTTTGTCTTAGTTTGTTCGGATGACCTGCAAGAACGAGAAAAGCTGCCAGGCTGACATACGGACATTGGTTAAATAAAACAGAATCCAAATTGTTTTTGGACTTTTCCATTTAATATCGTAGAAGTTTTCGACATAGACGCGAAATATTTTAGACTCAGTCGAGTAGCAAGTGCTGCAAAATTGGTTACTCAAAATTCATGCAAATTTGTTTGAAAGCATTTTTGGAAATCATTGTTTAAGGTTTCTCAATATTAATTGAATTAAGTGATGGTTAATTAGCTGCAGTATTCGGACGTTTGAACGTGAAGATGTGCATCAAGACGTGAAACGAAAATTACCTAAACCAGTGAGTTTATATATGCATAGGCATAGTTACATATAAAATACGTAAGAGGGATTCTCATCTATGCAAGGCTGTACGTAGACACGCGTATTCTAGCAAAGCATACAATGTATATCGTAACAGAGATATATATGACGCATTCGTGCGAAAGCCAGCGCCCACAGTGCGACGACCATAAATCTGAAACAAAACTAAGCTCCTGCGACCCCTTGTACATTGCAAGTTTAAAGCCTGCTAAGTAATTATTAACGTTCACCTGCGAAGCTATGTTAATACGAAAGACCGAGTAAAGCTGGATCCTCGACGAGGCAGTAGGCATTTTGTCTAGACATGGTTTTCGCCTCGGGTCGCAATTCCTCTCGCCACATCCACTACTATTACCTACTTCCGTACTTTATGTACATAATAAATGACCTCACTTTTCACAGCCAAATTTACAAACAACATAAACCACAACTATTCACCAATGTCAGTTAACGAAAAGAACAAAAAAAAACAGATCTGAAATACCAATTAGCACATTCTTTGCTAATTATATTTCATCAGTCAAAAATGCTTTATGTATAAATTAACATATTGATTTATTGATTCGATGCAATGATGATCAACCGATCTGTCGGAGTATTAATAAAATTACAGCTTTATAGGATTTAAATTAGACATGAAGGGCATTTAGGTTCTCTCTCCCTCTCTCTCTCGCTCGAGTCAACTTTATCCTCTGGAACTGGTCATTACGTCGCGTAAGCACCCAATTCCACGATAATTATTCGTCGTGTTAGTAGAGTCGAAAGTGTTTTCGAGATTTGGTTAGCTCCTGTTATTCTCAATGCAGTTTTGCATCAGAATTGCCTACCTTCTCGGATCTTAGTCCCAGGGATCAATGAATGCTAGGCCATTACATGCAGGCATTATCCTCGAGCGATAAAACCAACAGTAACTACGGGCAAACTGAAAAGGGGAGAGAGAGACAGAGAGGACGAAAAGGAAAGCCTACAACGGAAAAGGGAAGTTGTTGAAACGTTGAGACACGAATCTGCGAGTATTGCAATTGAAAAAAGAAAAAAGGTCTGGCGTGTCGTTGAGTATTAGCGGCACTAGGAAACCGAATTAGTTATTACGCGTACACGTGACTGTTATGAAACATAACCAAGTGCCATTCCAAGCCATTAAAGTATTATTATTTTTTGACACCATTAAAGTCAGCACGAGCGATGTGTTTCTGGAAGTTGACCAACCAATTTTAAAAAGCTTACTTGGACAGGTGCCTCGAAGGAATGAGCCTAATCTTTGAAAGTTCGCTGAATACGAGAGCTTCGACCTCCTATAATCACCTTATATTACAGCTATATAAAAGCTGTCGAGTCTCGAGTATACATACACTTGATAGTGAAAACTCCCCTTCCCTCTCGCCCTTTCCGTACGCCCATAATCTTCGATCGTAAAGTCGCGAACTAATGTACGCGATCGCGAAGCACCGATAAGAATTTTATTTCGCACGTACGTTTTCGATACGCCACTCCTTGCCACGTATATATCCACACAAACACATAAATACAGACTCGAACATGTATATATAGGACCAGTTGTATCTGATAGTCACGCTTTCAGGATAATGAATTACCCGAGTTAAATAAAAAATATATATATAGGCCAAATGTACCTGGGCGAGTGTTCAAGTGCCTTCCACTAGTGAAAAAATCTGATATGTGGAATTCGTTGACCTAAAAAAAATACTCGCTCTCAATGGGTTTTTGATGTGACATCCTTTTATCAATTCAACGAAAAATCAATTGAAAAAAGAACGAAGCGAATATCGCGTTTAAAGCCAGCCTCCAATAGACGGATTTTCATTGATAGCAGATGATTGATGAAAGTTTTTGATAAAGATTTTTAACTGATTAATTTCATCAATATGCGACAAATTTGGGCAACGAACGTTCATTTAAATGTCGATTTTCATATTTCCTTATCTTCATCTCACAGAGTATTTGCAATGAATATGAATACATTTGGAAGGATATTTCGATGGACCAATAGTAACGAAATCCGACCTACACTTCTTCTTTACCGGACATGTACAATTTGTCCTTGGCTCCAACGAGATGGAAGACATAAAGTTTCACGAGTAAGGTAATGACAAGGCTCCCAGAGCGCATGAGTGGCCAACCTAGTAGAAGTTCCCCCAGGGGATGATTTATGCAAAAAAGATCGGGGACATTCGAAGACAAGCATTCGATTCGTCGTTGAACGGTTTGGACCGGGAAAGTCAGGTTACTTCCGATTTTTCAAATACTACCCGTTCAGCAGTTACAATGAATAATATGTGGAAAAAAAATCATCACCAGGAGGATTGAGAGTAAATGGACCAAGCAATTTCGATTTCTATCAGACGTATTTGCTCGACGATTCTAATATCCTTGTCAGTATTACGATGGAATTTAAAAATTCAGTTTTTCTAACCACCTCAGTCGTAGTTTGATACATTTTTTCTGCTAAAAAAAATGATGCGATATTCACATTGCTAACGTGTTTATTACTTGCTAATAAAAAGTAGGGACAATAGACACAAGGAATGTTACCAGAAAACTCTGTCTTTCAAAGTCATCGTATAGGAATACGATGACTTTGAAATACAGAGTTTCCCTTGGGAAAGTCTCATATTTTAAGGGAGAAATAACCACTTAAGTCTGGCATGCGGGATTGTAGAAAAAGGGCTCAAAAGGTGGTGATGCTGTACGGACGTATAGTTGGTATTTCGGTAGGGAGGGCTGAACGAAGAAGAATAAAATAGAGAGACAAAGTAAGAGCGCGAGAGAGAGAGAACGAGAGGGAAGAGCAAGATACAGATAAGAAAAGGAGAATTGGTAGACGCCGTGGTATCAGAGGGTGAGGGGAATAAGTGCGCACGTGGAAAGAGGTCACGGCGGGGTGGGCTGCTCGTTCTCCGTAAAATTACTTCTGGCCGTTCTCTTGGAGGACGTTCGTTCCAAGAGCGTTCGCCACGAGGTGAAGAGCTAAGGGAGAAAATAACGCGGATGGAAAAGAAAGTGGAAGGATGAGAAACGATGGATTCGCGGGGGAGAAGGTTAGGGGCGAGGCGGTGGGAGAAATGGGGGTGAAGGCGTACTGCCGACAGAGAACCGTCATGGGGGCCTAGATGGGTCTACATCTACTTAATGCCCTCGCTATCCGGAACAAATTACTCGAGGGACCGAGAAATTAAGTCTCGACATCTTCGCAAAATCCACCGTGAGTTCGACACACAGTTATTTTCGTTAACACAGTGGATCGAAAAGAATAAGGGCGGAGAAAAAGGAAAGAGAAAAAAATCGCAATCTACAGTGATAGATGACTCGTATGTGTACAATATCGAACGACTACTGCAGTTGTTTGCTCGTGTCACTCGACAAATGACTTTTTTCCACTTTGCTCGCATTTTACTATTTGATCTGTTTGTACGTCATAAAGTTTGCTTTTATTCCTTTATTTTATATGTCTCAGGAACACACTGCGAGAGAATATTCCAATGGTCGTAGTAGTACTCTTTACGCTACCCTCGCAATCACTACAACGTGTGTATACGAAGTGAAGATATCTGTGCAACTTTTGTCTATGGTGCGATGCACCCGAACAACGAGCGAGATATGGGTCTTCTGCCAAATGGGCATCAGGCCAAACCGTTCTTTCGTACACATGAAACCACGAATATACTTTGGCGCGAATGTGAAAAGCTCCAAGAGAAAACGTTTCGGATATATTGTGAATGTACTTTACCACGCTATTCTTTAGTAGCACTTTCCCTACAAAGAAAAACCGTGCAGGGAGAAAAAGACCCACGACTATAAAACTACAGTACACTCGACAAGCACACGATCTCCAGGATCGACGAGTCAAAGAATTTCTCCATAAGGACTTGTTACTTGCACATGCACACCTACCTCCATATATAGACTTTTCGAATCAATCTCATATATCTTGCTATTGAGACTTTGAGCAGTGTTTACTATCTGTACTTCATATCTGAGAGACAATAAGCAACGAGACATGAAATTGCAGCAAAACAGTAAGAGTCCATAAAGTATAATGGAACGCCCTGAATAGTAAGAATATCATATTTCGTTGCATTATTACCCATGCAAACGAATGTTTGTATTAGGATTTTTTCAACAGTCCATATTGTTGTTCATCTAAGTAAGAACCAATTCAAAATTGAAGTCTTATGAAAAAATGATTGCGGAGGCAAGGGAAATGAAGAAATGATATGAATTATATTTTTATTGCAGATAAACAAGATAGAGGGAAAAATACGAGCTATGAAAATACTGAATGTCCTGTGGACAAGGTATTACTGACAAAAAGGCGTTGTTATCCCGCGCAGAAAAAATTAGTCCCAGCAAGACTTCTGGCAAGACTTCTGGTAAGACTCCTGCCAGGATCCTAGAAAGAGTCCCGCACGGATCCCGCAAGAGTCCCGAATAGGTACACAAGCGGGACTTTGAAAACCTGTTTTTTTAGAGTCCCGCTAAGACTCTTTCGGTTAA
>JABSMR010048029.1:0-14888 GCA_018902295.1 Dusona sp. PSUC_FEM 10030013
TTTCATAGTTTATATTTAAAAGTAAGTATTTTGCATTCAATTCAAAATTATTATTAATAATTACATTTTTTCTTCTAATCATTTTTCAGGTACACCATTTTTCAATGGATGGACTACGGGTAAGTATTATGTTTAATATCTACAGCGCGTAAAGAGAGTAACTTATGTTAATTATTTTCCCTTTTTTCAGGTTTTTTTTTAGAGTGACTTTTTCAACAACGGGAACAACGAAATTTCTTTTCCGTCGAAACAAGTTGATGAGGTGCATTAATGTTTTATTGCGAATCATTTTTTTTTTGTGAGAGCCAATGAGTGTTATGAGAATGATAATGAGGTTCAACAGCTTCGAAAGTTCAAAAAGTGGGCTGTTGATGCTACATTGTCCAACTGAAATTATGGAAAGTTCGCACGGTCACGTGACGAATTAAAATAAACGAAACACGAAGGGAACTTCTCGAACAGAGTCTCGCTCCATTCTCAGGGTTACTCCCGTGCGACGAGAGGGACGAGAGAACAGGGGGCGAACAGGTGCTACAGAATTTACCGTCCCCTTCTACAATTCGTCGTATCTTTATCTCCCGCCCTTTCTGCCTGTCTTTCCCTCTTTCTCTCTCTGGATGTTTCTCGCCCTCTATTTTTCTCCGCCTTAATTTTGCCTGAGTGTTCATCGCTCGAAACTGTAAGCTAAGGGAATTACTGCACCACGTTGGTCGAAGCTACATGAGAGAAGTAGTAGCGGCACCAAACGGAGCAGACACAACGCAGCTATGCCCCCGATCCTCGACCTCTCACTTCCGGCAATTTGGCGCTCTTGAAAATCAATGCAACAGGGGGACCAAAAGTTCCCATCATCGATGCGCCAACAACCTTTCTTTCTTTCACTCCGCAAACTCGAAAACAAAACATTCGTAACAAGCCAAGTTGCAACGCACCTTGGCATTCAAATTTATTTCATGAAAATAAAATGGTATTTTGCCATCGCTTTAGAACTTCCGAAAGTTGAGAGTTATCAAAATTGGTCAATAGCACGATTTTCAATATTTCTTTCAATTCGAAAAAATATGTTTTTCCAAATGTTTCTCGGACATCGCAATGGGTTCGTTTAAAACGTAAAAGAGCTGGAAACTTATGTTAAACAAATCTTTTGCAATTCAGTACGATTACACCAACGTATTTCTTTTTTTACGTCGCATAAATTTCATGATGGCGATTGTAAAATATTTATTTTCTTCAAATCGTTAACACGCTTTTCATATAGGCCATTACGCACAACAATTTTTGCCTTACCCTCGATTGCTTATTCCAGAATTCTCTTCATAGAAGAAGAGCATCATAATTACAAAAGACGTGTATGTTTTTTAAATTTTTTTTTTTTTGCATCCTTTTTTTATTACAGTATATGTGTCTTTCAATACACGTGTCAAAGCAGCGCCGTGTGTTGCGGTTGTATTTTCAACATCAGAAACACGGCTTTGCCTTGGGAAAACTTGCGAAATCGATTGGAACCGCGATAATCCTCTCTCACTTTAATATCCACTGAGTCATCCGTCTGTCTTTTTTCCTTTTGGTATACGCGACTATGATTGTTTTCTAGTGAGGCGCACACGAGGCGTTTGTTCTTCGTTATCTTATTTTTCGTCCGTCCGCACACGCCATAATATTGCCAAGTTTCTGTGCAACGATGGAATAAATTTTTTTCAATTTTTCAACTGCGTCAAAGAGTTGATTTTTTCAGGACAACGATTTTTACTTTGAAAGTTAGAATTTTCGTAACAGCAAAGCATCATTTTTACGCAATGAAAGATAAATAAATAAATATTCCGTAAAGTAAGTCCTGATTAGTTCGCTTTTGGCGAAAAAAACGTTGGTGAACTACTATGTCGCCGTTCGAGAACGACGCTGGATGAAGAGGGAGATCGATATACAGGAAAAACAGATTGCGGACGCCCAGGATTTCCCTTTTCAACGCTGCTGTCGTCTTAATAGTTTTTTCGTTGTTTTTTTTAAATGATTCAATCGCTCGATCTATCGAACCGAAACCGTTCAATCGTCGTTTCCCCTTGGACCGCGAGATCTCGAGAAACTAACAAAACCAGAATATCCAAGGATATATTTTTGCAAAGCGACTCTATCTTTCTCATTCTCTCTCCCTCGAAGCGGGAGAAAGTTTTGGCTTATATTACGCTCATTTGTTTAGCTCATTAAAATTTAACGATGTATATTTTCAATCGAAAAAACGCTCCGATACTCGTTAAAATGAATAATACTTGACCGACGTACATAATTATATTTTTAGACTATATTTTGAAATTATTTATTTTTATTACTGAAAATGGACGTAAATGAGGTAAAAAACGATGTAAAAAAAAGTGAATTAAGGAGTTTGTAAACTTGATATGAGGTTTTTTTTATGCCACGTAATTTAAGGAGGCTTTTGTTCCTCGTAACGAATAATACACAATCCTACTTTCGTTCTCTGGGTTACCGAGGGCATCATATCAAACGAGGGTACATACAATTCTAACTCTCTCGCTGGTATCTCGTCAGCCTGGCAAACTAAACCACTTTCGATGCTTCGTATTATTATACGAGAAACGTATATACGTATATATATATATATAAATACATGCACACGTGCACACATGTGAAAAAGAGGAGTGTAACACATTATATCGCGGGGATTCTTCAATCCGAACAATGGGGGCCGCGGGAGCAAAGACAAGGACGATCCCACGACTTCCTATCTGTGTAACGAGAATTTCCCGCCCATTTGTGCCTCATCGTAAAATAATCGTCGACGTCGCGACGTTTCATCAGTCCCCTGATTTCGTCGTTTCTCGTTACACTCGTTCTAACATTACAACGCTATCATCATCATCGTTTGAAACTTTTAAAATATAACAAAACCACTCGAATTTCAATAAAACATTAAAAATATATTTAGAGACGAAAAAACTTAGTGGCTTATGATGAGAACAAGGAATGTATTGTGAAATTCCACTGAGCTATTAACAAGTTAAGGTCTCAATGTAATTTCATGCTATTATTCTATTGTAAACATCATTTAAGACATCGTTCTAACCAGCACTTTTTTATCCATAAAAAATCTTCATTATATTTTGTCAGAGCAATACTTAAAAGTTTTTTTTCTACTAGTATCCAATTCAGGACATTTTTTCTCAAGAAGCTTAAAATTTTAGTAAAATTTTATGTTTTCTACATAAATATGAATGATTTCTTTTATCGGTGGGTTTTTTCGACTCGTTTTTATTTATTGTTGAACAGACGATAAAATTGATCGGATTCGGTGCAACTGAGAGAATTGCAGATGTATAGGGAGGCTGTGCAGGTGAATATCCAGAAGCACCGTGGCCAGGCGTTGCAATGTTATAACATCGAGACTCTCTCGCACTCTTTTTTTCTCTCTCTTTGGAGCCTGGCGGGAGAATACTCTTCTCCGGTGGATTTCCAACCAGGCAGAACGTATTTTAACCATCGCCACTGTAAGTACATAGCAAAGAGGCGAAGAGGTGCCTCGACTAACGAGGTGCCGCGACTGCAAGGTTTAACGCTCGAGCAACACACGCTTTACATCAAAAACGAAGGGAGGTCTCGGTTTGTACGCGACTTTGGCTCTTACTTTTAACCAGTCAAGTTCCATTTTCCTTTTTACGATGTTTTCCATTTCTTTCGAGAGCGGTTTGCTACTTTTTTTTAACTTGAGGTTTCTTCCGCTCGATATTCGAGTACAAAACACTCGTTTTATACTTTAATAAAAATTCTCGTCGTCCGGTAGCACCATTTGAGTTCATTGATATGCAAAATCGAAAAAAATTAATAGCCCAAAAATTGGTAATCATTCGACATTATTGACGTAATTGAAATTTAAAAAATTTGCATCGAGATATTGTAGTCTCGATGTCCATCAGATATCGACCATTTCTACTTAAACGTATTCGAGTAAAAATGGTGATCGATACTGAGCCTTTTTCGATTCGAAGAAACACGCGGTTCTCGTTGGATATGGATAACCGAACGATTTTCAGAAATCGGCAAAAGTTTTACAGTGCAAAACGGTTCGAGAAGAGCGCAATCGTGCTCACCCGAGAATCGATTTTATGGTGACCGAGGGCTTTTTCGATGTACATACATACACACAGCTAAACACGACAAAGAGTATATAGCGGCGGCTCTTTTACTGAGGGATTTCACAAATATACCCCGAGACATTTTGTCCCGTTTTATAACTTCGGTCGAAGGCAAAAGGCATATTGCAAATTGTGCCGATGCTGAAACAACGATCCTTACCATTCTCAAAGACGCGTTTGACGATGGACGAGAATTGCTTGTTGCTCCTTTTGATTTCTCTTTACCACTATTGCGCCCAGAGGTGGGACTATTAAAGTCAATTTTTCTCTTCTTTCTCCTTTTCTCTCTTGTCGCTCTCTGTCGGCGTAGGCGCGCGTTCGGCACTATCCTCTATCCAAATCGATGGCCTAAAAATCCAGCAGGGCTTTAAATTCACTCTTTTGCTTTTCCGATACGCCCTTACCACTTTAAGTCACATATATATAGACAAGGAACGAAAGAAGTACGATCTTTCAGCTTAGGGAGGAAAGATCGCGGTTCGCCGTTCGTTTTCAGTGTGTATTTACGGAAATTGCGGACTGTGGCTCGCGGACCTCGAGTCTTCTGCCGGCCGACAGTGATTCTGTCTGGTATATATACAACTTGGTATATATATATAGACGCTAATACACTTTGCCACAGTATTACTAGAACAGCCGGCAGGGCAACTATTACACTTTGCAGGAGCGAGCTAAGCTCCTCGCTTCTGAGAAAATCTTGTCCCCGGGTCATCTTCACGAGATGAGAGAAGCTTCGGGGTAAAAGTGAGAATTGCACGATATATGCCAATTCCCGAAGGAGCTTTCTTTGTATTGCTAAAATATTTCTTAAAAGAAAAACAATAAAATAAATGAATGACTTGAGGAGAAGATCATCATCTAAAGATCGTTACAGCTAGGCCACGAAAGAATTGTGAAATACCGCACTGTAAAAAAGAAACGACGATTGAACTGGAAATCAGATATTCAACTTGTAGTATTTCTTCATTTGTTCGCACATAATTATTCATTCCATTCAATGATTATTTTATTCTCTATCAATGCTGTCTTTATCAGCCACAATAGCTAATTCGCAATAATCTTGTGTCTTTTTTTCTTCGTTGTTTAAGTTCCACCGCAATTATATCAACACTGGCAGTGCCAATAAAAATTATATCTATCCGCACGACACGCCATTCGAAATATCCTTATTAACATACTTTTTGCAAAAAAATAAATAAACAGGCAATAACAAATGACTACAATTGTCAGAAAAAAACGTATTAGCGTTGGAGAGAAAATTGGGCTCGATAAGTAGCGAGTGATAGCAATCAAACGATCGATTATTCTCCGGTACTCGAGAACTATATATTTTCATATGCTCCGTTTCGATCGCGAGAACGAGATCTTATACACGATCGGGACTTACGAGTATGGTTTTTCGTTGCGAGGCTTGCTCGCTACGATTGTAACGCGCGCGAAAGACACACTACAACAGTTCGAGATTGTCTCGAAGAGAAATAGGCAAATATATACATATAGATACATATATATCTGTATTATTACCGGTATAAAGTACAGACAAAGTGTAGTGTTCACCGAGCACGAGAGTCGCGTTAAATTCTCGTCACGTTACTATTTATTCCGCCAATTTGCCGCCAAGTACCGCGAGATCTGACGATAAAATTGCATTTATATATTCCTTACTATTTTTATACATATATTTATACATATGTACACACATCGTTTTGTTGACGTGCTAATGCATAGTTTTGCCAAACGTTCAGATTCTGAATTTTTTTCCTACGAAAGCGTACGAAAAACTTGCTCCCAATACGTCAGATTAAATCTTGAATTTTATTTACCGTTCAGAATCTAATGAAAAAGATTCAATTATATGACAAAAAAACTCCAGTATTAACACTGTTTCGGATTGTAGCACGATTTCAAGTCCGACTTGTGAGTCTCCTCAAAATTAGTGGTGCGATATACAATTGAACAACATTTATTGGGATTTCCTAATTTTACGAAATTTTTTAAAATTATTCGTTCAACGCCTTCGCCTATAAATATATTCATCCCATTTCCTTTTAAATATCCCAATCAATATTTCCTAAGTTACTAATTTAGAAAACAAGAATCGTTAGCGACTAAGTAAAGGTATTTAATGGCAAGGTTCTTCATGTAGTTCTCAGGAATACGAGAGAGCGAAATATATTTATGGAGCGTGTGAACCTCGCCCTGATTAGCATATTGGCATTGCCAAGTCCTCCGTTAACTTTATCTTGACGTTCGTGTCGATAGCGCATAAAAAATTCTTTGATGACGCACACATTTGTGAAACATTATACAAATGTATGAACATACTATGAACATGTATAGATTTATATGCCTGTGCGTGAAGCTGCGTGTGGACAAGCTCGATAATCCTATGCGCAAACGTCATTAATAACTTAACCGAGATTGATAAATTCTCGGTGCGAAACGATGCGACACACTTATCCAGCAATCACCACCGCCGCAAAACACGAGTCCGGTGTACTTGGCACGAGGAACGCCATAACGCGTGACAGCGATCAAGTTTCTCCAAGCGGAGCAACTTCACCGAGAGAGGAAATTGAAATGTCGTCGCCCCATACCGATCAAAAAACCGATCGAGGGCTATCGAGTGAGAAAGAAATAGAGAAGGCCTCTTCAGCACTCATTGCCCCTTCAAGTACAAAATAAGGTGCGTCCACGATCGTTGAATTAACAGGCTTCATGGCAGAGCGTGCGAAATGTAAATCATTTATGCGCAATTCCTCGCAAACACCTCCGCTATGGAGGAGGCCTTCGATCCAGATAAATGAGCTCGCACTTTGCCAACGTCATCGAACGCTGCCACCGATAACTTCAATCCTCTTAATTCCAGCTTCTAATAATTCTTCAATGTAAATATGTATAGCTAGATATTCCTAATCTCTCATTCGGCATAAATTTCCCAACACCTTCCATTCGCTCATACATACACGGATTTCTTAATATAATAAATGACTGATCACGTGGATTTTAATTATCAAAACTTCGAATCTCAACTCGAGGCGATGACACATTAATTTCCTATCAAAGATTCTTTAATTCTTATTTATCACAGAAAATACATTCGAGATTCCGTCATCGAGAATATTTGAATTCAGTTTAAATATGTGAATCTGTAATATGTTATGAGAGAAAATGAATTTTTTTTCGAAATTTGTCTTTAGAAAATTGATAAAAGAAATAATAATCAGTGAAATTTTCGCTCACTAATAACGAATTCGCATATTACACAAAAAGGTGAAACTCGATGACTTGGAATCATCCTATATTCATATAATAATCATGTAGAGTTGAAGGTAAATGAATGTGTGTATATGTATATGTAAGGTATGAATAAAAGCCAGATTCTCGTCTTCGTGGACGGTTGCTGAGCTTATCGAAGCGAGAGTGGCGAGTTACGCGACGACGACGACGACAACAGACAGCTCGTTAAGCCGGTGTGTTCACCGAAGTAGTCGGGGCACTGTGTCTCTGTGCCACAACACGAATACGTAAGTTCTCTTTCTCTTTCTGCTTTGCCTCTTTTGCAAATACAGCTAAGATCATTACGTATGTTGGTATATGTGGATGTAGTCTCGGGAGACCCGAATGCATTTTCTCTCCCCCACCAAAATCGCGACGTCCTGCCGGCGGGACACGCCATTTCATTTCTGCCAGTTGGATTTTTTTGCAACCTCGTGAAATGCCACTAATAACAGAAACGAGGCGCGCTGTCGTCCTGTCCCTCTCTCTCGCATACCGATTTATATTTACATACGCTGCGGGATGCATTTTGCTCTCGATCTTTCTCTCGAGCCATAGCTAAATCTTTCCTCTTTTTCTCTTCTTAACTCCGTAACAAGAGAGAAAGATCATGAATATCAGCCGTTACCCAGATTCACATCTTGATTTTGCTTAGCGCCATATCCGTTGTTTCTACGCTCAAGTTCGCTCCAAATTGGGCATTAACTTATTTGTTACATTTTTGTCGAACCAATCAAATAAAAAAAATTGTATAAATAGAAGAAGTAACGTCGAGCATTGAATAAGTGAGCTAACCAAAAGTAAAACACGTTCAAAATGAATTGTAAAAGGATCAAAAATTACTATAAATAAATTTTACTTTTGGTAGGGCGAAAAAATCGACAGCTTCTATAATCCTGCCGTAAATGCTAAACCAGCCGATCCTGGCTTCGGTGTTTTCTTGATTCAGAACAATTAATTATTATTATCTCGCGACTGTGCAATAAAACTAAATTGATGGCAAAAATTACGTAGCATCTTTCGCAAAGATAAGTCAGGTTCGAAATACGAAGAGAGAGATAGAGTAAACTGCGAACGAGGCAGACCACAACTGGATTCTCGAACGGGAACGGATAGAGGAGCCACATCCGCCTTGACGGAGGCGCGGCATCATAGCAGCAAGCAGCAACTCTCGACGGGAGTTTGCTCCCTGGAGCCCAGCCCGGAAAGAGCGAAGCTCCTTCTTCCTTCGTTATATATTTATATATATGTGTATAGATGGTTAAAGATGTGCTCGCAAGTATAGAGAGCACGTGAGGAAGGCTCAAAAAGAGGAAGAGAGAGAAAATAGTAAAAACATGTTTATCGGAGGATCGGTGTATTAAACTTTCACGATATAATAAAATCGTACCGACTCATCGTAACACTGTCCAACTGGGATTTACGAGAATTTTTCGAGCCATACCAATCGCTTGCATCGCAGCCGCAAAACTGAACTTTGGCACGTGAATGACAAGGAGGGTTAAATTAAATCTCATATCGTCGTCTCTTTACCCTTCGGCATTATTAAATTTTAATATACAATAATTTTCAATTAAAAAACATTATAATTGTGACGAAGTAAAAAACTATTAATTATTTCTTGTAGGAATTAAGAAAATATTATAAACAGTAAATATTTTAAAGGGAATGGTATAACTAGACCTCATATAAGTAATAATCCTCTTCAATAATTGATCCTTTTATAACGAGAATGGATATTTTTTATTCTTATAATACATAATAATTACGTTTCAAATGATTTTAAATTGTACTTTTTATTGGTATGATGCTCCTATCCTCATAAAGACGATAAACGATGAGATGAGAACGATGAACTCGATTCCAATGATCGGTATAATTATATATTCTGCTATGCCTAATATATAGACGCCATAATTCTTATGGGGGACATAACACACACAACGCATGGACGAGATGATCGTATAACGCGAAACTCCTCAGGTGGAGGTTAAGAGGAGTAAATACAAGCGTTTTCTTCTGTATCCTAAAGAGAATTAGTTTTTAATAGTTCCCTCGTGAAATCCGATTATATGTACATGGATTCACTATAATCGTCCGTGGAATGGTAAAATGGCGTATTCGTGATTTTAATAATCCTTTAGAACGGTGGATCTCATTAGAACTTGAGGAAAACTGGATCAGCGTCCACCGTGGAGTTGGTAGACGGTGAAGTATATACGATTTAAAATAATTTATCCTAGACCAAGTCTCGTATATGGATGTATGTACAAGAGTTCCGTGCATAAATCAATTGCTAACGAGGAAAAGGGCGCAATTTCATGAATTTAACACACGAAATCATGTGGAAAGTGTTCTTTTGCTTGGCGGTCTTTAATATGTGTAATGACGATATAGAACGTGCCACCATATTGTGCGGAGTATATATACATAAATATGCACACTGGTGTACCAACGTTTCGAGATTAACCGGACCGGACCTTCGTGCGTGCTAATTGAATTTGATTATGCAATTATCCGCTTTCACCATCGCGTGTCTTACCGTTTCTCTCGCTCTCTCTTTCTCTTTCTCTATCCCTACCGCAGTCTCTCTTTTCAACCCTGGTTATCCATCTTTTCTTGTTTGTCCAGCCACCGAAGGATTCCAGCTGCGAAAGTCCCTCCCTCCTGTAATCGGAGATCGGGTCTCGAAGGAGCCGTTAGCTCATTCGGGCGCGAAGATCAGAGTGTAGGACTCGAAGTCGAGCGGGAGAATGAGAAAAAGAGAAAGAGAGCGAGAGGGAAAGAGGAGAATCGATATATATAATCGAGAGGAGTTCGCCAGTGAGGAAGTACGAAATTGTATAGCGCCTCCAGGTAACAACCCTGACCTGGGTTAACCGGTGAGTCTGCACGATGATGGCGACAAGAGGCCTCCGAAAAGGGATCCTCCGAGTCGGTCGTACACCTGCCGATTCTCTTTTGATGAGAGGTACAAGAATTCGAGAGTCATTCAACTCTCTTAGGGCTCTGTGTGAGTAGGTCAGTTTCTGGAAAAAGCAGCATGAATGATGGCCATTGAAATTACTGATAATTTTATTGAGACAATAATGCCAAGAGTTTAGGAGCAAAAAAGTGAGTAGTGAACGAAATAGGAAACAGGTGATCCATCATCCTCTTTCGCAAATGTAGGCCAGTCTAGAAGTAAAGCAAAAAAGATAAAACAGGACGATCTTATTACCATTCAGTACATTTCCGTACGTCAGTGTCAAGGCTCACGTTACAGCAAAAAGATAACGAACCGAAAATCGTTAATCGGGACGATTATCGCGAAAGAAGAACACGCCAACGATAAATCAACGGAAGAGGGATTACGTCGAAGAGATCGAAGAAGTTTCGAGTTGCGATAATTTCCGGGATACCCGAGTGTAAACGCAGAACGTATGAGGATCAAAGTACAGTACACGCTGGAGGGAATAGTTAGGTATGTTGGTGAAGTGCAGCATCGTTTATACGGCGTGGTCCTGCTGAAGAGGTCAGTCTCGTGTACCCCTCGAGGTTCTCCGCTCCTCTATCCCCCGGGGCAAGGACGCCCACAGTTCCCTCACCTCGTTTACTCTTCTCTTCACGCGACCAAGAAAACCGTACACACACGCAGGATGGAAAGGAAGAAGAGTACTGATCTCGGAACGTACGAGGACAGGCGTATATGCTCGTGTACGAATGTATGTGTAACCTAAGGATATTACATACAAAAGCAAAAAGCCTGATCAACCATGGCGCATCAACATCTGCTGGCCTGGCCTCGAGCATCAGGATCACGCACGGAGTGTCTTCTCTTCTCCCGCGTGTTATGTGATGCTGGATATATTATCTCTCCCTCTTTCTCTCCATCCAGCTCCACCTTTATCTCTGTCTTTCTCTGTATATGGTCATGCAAGAGGAAAAGGCGCCTGGCGGCTATATAAAACGCGTCCGCATCAACTCCCTGCCGCGGCTTATTCCGTAGAATCCTCAGCATTCCGCTACATGTATTATATCCTCGTCTCTGCATTAACGTCTTGCCAACAAGAGCAGCATGACATGAGCCCAAGAGCGCAGCGGCTACTAATGCTACCTAGGTGCGTCCAGGCCAGACCCCGCCCGATGTCTAGCCAGCAGCACACTTCTCTTCCTTCGTCTGTATATCAGTATAAATGTATACATGTTTACGCGGTCACATAGGCCACCGACAGCACTCCCGGAAAATTGCGAGTAACGCGATATCGCAACGAGTAAGTGGTGTATACGCAAGAAATACATATACAACACGATGTTACATTATGCTACATACATGTATACAGTGTATGTTAAGGAATATGTGGAAGCGTCGTGAAACGATAAAAAGAGGCGAAATAACTCTCCGGAGATGCTCATTTGCGCCAGCGATAGAGAAGAGACCCCCTTGGGGGTCACCTCTTATCGACCTCGGTAAAACATTGCAAAGCTTTTGCCAACGGAAATGGGATGATGCTCTCGAATTATGGACGAGTAACGGGCACCATCATTTCTTCAACGTTTCGATCTTAATTATTTCATTGCCCACCTGTTGTCAGTGCACCACCGAGTAATTCCTTTTTTATTTTAACTACCGAAGTTACTCTTTAATCTTCTACTCAATAAGCTTTTGTGCCTTTTGCTGCAATGCGAAGTTATGGTTCGGACGTTAGTAGCTCCCATTACTTGGGAACTGTTGTTGCGATCATCATGCATTTAGAACTGCCCTGGAGGACCTCGTGGGAAATGAAAGCATTGTTTTTATTCTCCTGCTTTTTATTAATAGAGATAAATGAAGTAATTAGAAATGAAACAATATCGAAATCAAAATTCAATTTGGTCGTCAGCGGATATTGAATTTGAATTAAATCTTTCTATCGATCTATACAATGAATTTATCTGACACGAAAGATCACGATTAAGATCGTGAGCAGTTTGCCATTTACGTAAGTATATTTCTATAGATACGTTAGTTGGCACGATACAAGAATAGTTTGTCCGGACCAGGGAAGCTGGATTAAGCGGTAATATCAGAGCAACGAAGCGCGGAATTCATCACTCCGCGACGAGGCCAGTGAGATAGCTCACTTCGATCTCAAGACTCGACAAACACTTCGATACAAATCGCATTCACAGCACACACTGCTGGCACCGTCCCTTTCACAGTCTCTTACGAGCGAGAAGTCGCACGTCTGAGTGCTCTTCAACCAACTAAATAAACCATTTATGCTAATAGATACTCGACTTTTGCCTTTGACTCGCGGATAAATCGTTCACCGAGTCTAGACTCCGTACAGTAAGACGGTTGAACGATTGGCGCAGCCACATTAGGAACTGTACTGCATTAGTATAATTCATAGCTACCGGGTTTTACGAACCGCGAACGAGCCTTCAAACGATCATCGCGTTCTCTTACTTCGTCATGTACAATGTAATTTCTTCTTTTTCCAGTATGCTTATGTTACGCGACTTGAAGCATTTGTACATAGAGAAACAGAAAGACGTGGAGTAAGAGATAAAAGTTCGTACTTCTCAATTGACTCAGTTGTGAAATTGTTTTAAAGCAGTGGCGAAAAGACATGTAGATATACAGCAACGATTGCAGCCTATACAACGAAACAATTAAAAAGGAGATAAGGAAAATACTATCGAAACATTCGAGTCACTAATACTTCAAGTTCAATCAACTGATTCGAGTTACGATATCGCGATCTATACATGATGACCATAGGAATTTGAAACATTTATCTAGTGTCGCGAAACTGTTCGTTGTGAGCCTAGAATTGAATGTAAATATCTGAATCAATATACGTTCGCTAAAGATTTGAAAATGGTCTGGATCTTTCCACATTATTTCTTTCATACGACGATCGTGGTTTCGAAGAAATCCTTGAACATCACCGGAGATCGGTTCACTTTTTTCATTCGTTTCGCTCGAAGTTTTTTTCTTTATTTCCTTGTACCGTTTTATCATTTGGAGGGAAACGAAGCAAAATTGAGATCCTTGGGAGCCGCCCGAGGTGAAATAAAACCGCAGAAACACTCGGGATCTTCGCGTAACTAAGTGAAATATCGAGTATTGGAACCAATGATAAATCCTGGCCCACACAATTCAATGGTTTCTGTGTTCTCACGCTATCTGATCAACTTTTAACTCATTCACATTAAAATCGTTTCAATCACTTTGTTCCAAATTTCGTTATATTGCAGCTGGCAAAGTTTAATTCATTTCTGAATTCGATGTTTCTTGCTCTACATTTTTTAACGAGGATTTTAATGTTGTTTTAAATCTTTTTTCTCCGTATTTTAAAAATATTTTCTTCGTATAAATTTCTTTAACCTCGGGCTGAAATTTGGTCTCGTCGGTAGAGAAGATTTTTTATCATTTTTCCAAACAGTTAATAATTTAATACCGGTTGACTAATAATGCTAAAATGACCAACGAGCGCCGGAGAAACTATCCGTAACGAAGAAAGATCGCAGGCAACGGGAATATGACACCGCGGGTGTTGTTGAGCTGTACTTCAGGAAAAGCGTTTCCGCACATATAAGCACGGAAGTGTTCGGCCTCGATTGGATCAGCAAAGGAAACGTCGGAGCAAAGAGTTTCTCATCGAAAGAGAATTATGAAAACGGCGTTTCTTTATTGGACAACGAGAGACGAAGCTGCTTCGATAATTCGTTTCTCGAGCGATAACCAATAATCGATATTACGAGCGAGAAATATCGACCACAGGATCGAGAGAGAAGGATGAGTCTCGAGGCCATGGACGATCGATGAAAGAGAGAAAGAGAGAGAGAGGGGGGATACAGGACTCTCGTTCTTCGTACCGTACGGTACAAGAGAACGAAGGCCGGGGGGGCCTCGAGATATTTATTCTTTTCTGTGTACTCCAATACCTCACTCGTTACGTGCTCGTTACGTTTTCGAGCGAGAAAATTGAGGCAAGATTTCATTTCGAACGATGACCGTGAGATCTTGATCTTCTGACAATCTAAAAGTCTCATCTATACAGATATATTTGTAAAAGCATTTGTTTCATAAGCATTCGGAAAAAACCAGTAGTTAAATCGACCCCATCGAGTACCAAGATTTGTGAACATTGTTTCTACAAATTCTTCAAAGAAATCAAACATTTTTTTTAAATAAAATTCATTACTAACCATCACAAGTTTACATCACAGGAATGCACTAAAGATCTTGATTTGCATCAATTATTGTTACTACGTTTTTCAGAGATTATTGATGGCCTTGTCGACTTGATGGATTTGGCGGCGTAAAGCGGCAGTAGTTTTAAGTTTGGACATAAGAATTTAGTGAAAAATGAAATGTGAAAGAGAATTTAAAAAAGATTAAGAACTGTTTTTATGTGATACAAATGAGGAAATTTAATTGATAATTTTTGAAGCAAACAAATTGACAAAGTATGACATTGTAATATAGTA
>JABSMR010048140.1:0-14860 GCA_018902295.1 Dusona sp. PSUC_FEM 10030013
TTTATTAGGGTTTTTTTTATTTATTTATTTTTTTATTATTACCGCTCGAGCAATATTGCACAAATATTGCTCGTGCATTCGAAAATATTATTCAATACTTTGAACACGTAATAAAAAAAAGATATTTCACTTGATCCGGAAATTTCACGCATCAGATTAAAAATTGTCTATTAAATCAGGGCATATCACGAGGAGTTATTCGTTATACGAGATGATTATTAAATCCGGATGCATGTGGTAATTCGATTCATAAATCTAAATCAATTATTCCGATCGTGTGAAATTCGAAAATTAGCACCAAATGGATTTCCACTTAACTCGTAATCAAACTTCCGATTGAACGATTTCACGCTTTCCGGCTGATTTTCCATCGGAATTTTTATCCAAATACGATAACTGAAAAGAATATAATTTTTAGAGTGATTTTCATATTGAACGACGAAAATGGACCAAATATTATTATCTTTCCATTATGCATTAAAATTATGTTGAACATTACCGTCGCCACTGGTGGCTGGAAATTTATGAGACGAAACTCCGGGACGAATGTCAGTAAAAATATGCAATAAACTATCGCAAGAATCCATTCGGAAACTGCGCTGACAAGATGCCAGCCCCATCCACCGTCACCAGGCAGCCATTTTTTATAATCGTTTCCTATATTTGTACGTCATCAATTCAATTTAAATCAATAAATTTGTACTTTAACAATTTTTATTCGCACGCGTAACACGCGTAACACGAGTAACGCGTGAATTTTTTTTTTTTTCTTTAATTAACAATTTAATTATATTAAATTAATTTGATTATTTAATGTAATGATAATCATTTATACATCGGTATGGTATCCCACGACCGATGGTTCAAAATGTAAGCTTAATTTCAGGACCGAGTTTCGAGGCTAATAATGGTTTCTGTTTAAGTTTATTTATGATGATTTATTTGTTATTCATGTTGAATCGAAACTATTGAAAAAAAAGCAAAATAGGATAGAACCAATCTTGCGAAGAATGAAATTTACTCGAAAAATTCCTCGATAGCTCTTTCTTTCCTCCTGTCTTTCCAACATTGAAAAATGCGATCAGAACTCTTTTTAATGAAATGTTACGCTCTACAAGATTGGTCCTATGGCCTTTTGGTCTATCTTCAACCGTTTAAGCAGTATAACGCGCGATAAGAGAACGATCCGCGCTCCCGAGACTTTATCGCGCATACGAGACTTTTCGAGTAGCAATTCGGTCCTGAACGAGTTCAAGTTCCTAAAGTTTACATTTTGGGCCATTGATCGTCGGACTTTATCTATATTTGTACTCAATATTTCCAAACATAATATAATTAAATGGTTCATATACAGGGTGTCACGCACCACCGATCGTCGTGACACTTTCTATGTTATATTATGCTAAATTTACAAGATTCAATGATGGCGTAAAATATATTGAACGACAAGTACTCGCCTCGAAACTCTGACATCGATATGTATCCAGGAATAATAGTCATTGTCGTAAGAACGAAAGTGAGCCCTGATAAAACCGCTCTGACAGCTACGACAAACCATCCATTGACTTCGGGTTGCATTTTGTAGCTCAGATAAGTCTGCAAATATTGAAAATGTACAAAAAATCGAAGCCAAAAAAGCATAATAATAGAAATTAGAAAAGTAAATCAATTCCCGGAAATGTACAATTATTAAAATAAGAAAAAAATTCAACAGGTTTAGGAGTCGCGTGTGATTTGTCACCGTTCATTAAATGTCGCATCTTGGTGCCCTCACAATCGGCCAAAAGAGAAGGAACAAAGCTGCACGTTCTATTTTCGAATGGTTGTTTTGTTATGGATTTAATCAATTCATTCGTCAAATGAAACAGCTCTTTGTACTTGAAGATCATATATTTCTTAGGTATAAATAAGAAAAAAAAAGTGAAAAGCAATAAAACTACACACCAAGATATAAAAAAACGACAAAATGTCCAATTTACCTGAAGACAAAAATAAAGAGTACCAGCTGTAAAACAAGTCATAGCACCAATCATGTGAGCGGCAACGACACAAGCTTCTTGAAAATTGGCAAGAATATCGAGACCAAAACAGGCGAATGAACCGCACCATACTGTTACAGTAACAATTCGCTGGTCCACGAGATCAGGAGCTCGTTCTTTTCGCCATTGTTCGACCTGCCGATGCCTTATGTAAACGCAACATCCAACTGAAATTTTCAATCTGTCAAATTTTCCATTTTCATTTGTATTTTATAAAAATACCGATGATAATAACAATTATAGAATATAGAACTAACGCAAGAGAGCGGCGATATTAAGACATTGCGTGAATATACACGATTCGGGCGATAAAGTTCCGGTCTCGGAAATGTAAGGAAATCCAGCCACTACGTGATCCCATTGCACCGATATCGTGTACCTGAAATACGATCAATTAATAAAACTACCTCTGTCGCACTATCGTATTACGCGAGCCACTCCTCTTCCAAGATTTTGCCTCGCAATTATTTCAACCACAGCATTTGGTCACCGGTTTTTTTTTCTTTCTTGTCTACTTTTTTTTTTTCATTACTCATGGCGCTCTCGGTACTACTTGGTAGAGAAACCAAGATATGAGAATGAAAGAATGATATATTTCAGTTCTGTCTACAAAATTGCGATAAAAATTGGTGGGAGTCGAAAATGGAAGTTATTTTTTTTGTTCGGATCAATAATATGAATTGTTTTAAAAAAGCGAATTTGGTAAAAGACAAGAAAAGTAATAGCAAACTATTGGAATTTTTGTATTGTTTTCTTTTTTTTTTGTTTTTTTCCCCACAAATAAATTGTAATAGATATTGACCCATTATTTCGAAAATAACGTGAGGAAGCTTTTTTGCGTTGTCAGGATTGTTCGAACGAAACGTGAAACAATACGGACGATCGATGTTTTGTCATTCCTATGTTTCTCTCAATATCTTCTATATATGTATAGAAATATATCGATTTATCGGTGTCTAATAACGTCTCTTTGTGCAACTGAGAACTCGAGAGTGCGAGTATGACATGCGTCATATTTTCTCGATGAAAAATATTTAAGTAAAAAAGTAACCACCAAATAAATTGTTGAAAATCTCGAAATATTCGATACAATAATACGAATCATCTTTACTCACGTTATCATGAATGTGACTGGTATTAGGATGAACAGACTCAACGGTAATACGTGCAAATTGGCGCACAACATCTTCGAGCACCTAAAAAATCCTCCTCGGTAAAAGAACGCTGATTAAAATGCGTAAAAAAAATAAAAAAAAAACACGTCGAAAATTGCTAATATATCGTTGAAAAAAGAAAAATAGTCAAATTTATTTAACTCTCTTTCTTCCGTTTTAGCATTTCGAAACGATGAAAAACAAAAAAATGAAGCTCATTACAAGGAATTCGAGCTTATCACGAATAACGTACTCGTTTCGAGGCACTTGTAAACGAGGTCTCAATTTCTCCAGCTTCCAGAATTTTTCACAATTTTCTTTTATCACTTTTTATCCCTCAAACTCGACTCACTTTGGCTCAAAATTTCGGAAAATTTTGGAACGCTCCAATTTGTTTGGATCTCAAACGCGTCGATGAATTTTTCGCGTGATCGAATTGTTCTGGCACTTCGCCATGGGCTCAATCGAGCAACTGTCCCCATCATGAGTGTACACGAGCAAACATAATCCTGAACGACGCACTACCGATCACTGATTGTGCTCTCGAACAGCGCGAACGATTGACGACTAAGTAAATTAGCTCGACACCCGCGAGAATTATGTCCAGCGTCGTCGATCCGGAAAAAAAAAATCGACGATCGTGTAATCACTAATATTTATTTTTTGTTTTTTCCTTTTTTCGGGGTCAAACGAGTTCTTTTGCGTAATTCTCATTAACAACGAGTTCTTGCGTCTGACGAGTTGTGCGTTTGAAATTTACCAATATAATTGATTCATTTTCTCGAGATAACCCGCTGTACCTTTAATGACTTTATTGTCATTACGTTGGTGTCCCCCTCGAATTTTTTTGTACATACAAAGTGCATACACAACAATATACAACGTGTTTGAAGTATTGATAAAATTTACGACTAATAATGCCCGAGTCACCTTTTATTTTTTGTCGACAATCAGAGGAGAAAGGATAATTTTTTAATTTTAATCATTCACAAAGAAGTATAACTCCGAATAAAAAACAGTTGGAAAAAATTAAAATTCATAGAAAAAACATTACAAACAATTTATTAATGCTCTCTGTATCTGGGAAATTGATAAAAATTAATAAAACAAACGACGACGAAAAAAGACTCTTACTGCTACCATTAGGTTTTTCTATCGAAAGAAAATAATGGTTATTCGAATAGGCGATTGAAAAGTCTAAGAGAAAAAGCTTGAACCGATATATCATTGAGTGTACTCCGGTCGTCAAACCTCTCTTTCCTGGTTAATAATTTTCTGATCAGTATCGATGTTCCGGTTGAGTGAAAAATTTTCGTCATTCGTGGGATTCGTAAGATGCTCCTGCACCGGAAGCTGTTGGATCTCACCACCGCGCGGTTCGTCAATTTTGTGTCTCTTGCTTTCGGGTTCCTCGACTTTTGGCCTGAGGTGAGCGTTCATATGAGCGCGCAAATTTTTTTTGAGAACAAATTCGCACGCACAAAAAGAGCACCGAAAAAGATGAGTCTCGTGGTGATGATCGAAATGAGCCTGTAGAATTGTTTTCGTGGCAAACTGAACGTCGCACATTTGACAATGTAACAATTCCTCGAGCGGTGTATGAGTCTGGTTGTGATGATGTAGTACAGCAGAAACGGAGTACAAGTTGATGTTGCAACTGGTGCAATGAAAATATTTTCTGGGTTGAAATTTTTTATTTCCTTCAATTGCCGCCTCATTTTTTCCATTCTCGAGCCACGTTTTTTTATCTGAACATCGTGTTACGCGAATAACCTTTCTCACTGCGGATCGAGACTGAGGTAATTTTTGTCTCGTTCTACGAGCCAAACGCGAAATGCCCTGATTTCCCGCTTCCTGGTAAGTTTTTCGTCTCTCTTCGTCCGAACTGTCGGACGATATTACGATCACATCGATCGTTCTTGACTTTTTTTCGAAAGTAACGTTTTCAAGCTCCTTCTTAGAAGGAAAATTTTCATGCGTATTTACCGGTGTCGAGTTTTCCTTCTCGCCTTCGTTACTTCTTGCCGACTCCATCGTCAGCTCCTCAGACCGAAAGCTTTTTTCAACGATTTCCAACTCTCCAACCTGCTCGGTTTCTTCGCTGATGTTACTTAATTGCAAAGGATCTTTTTCTATTGTATCGATGCCGCTCGTTCCCGAATTATCTTCGACATTCTCGTAATTAAGAGTTTCGCGATGGAAATTTTTTTCACGAAAATTCTTATCGAAATTCTTCATATCCGCGTGTGTTTCTTCTTTATTGTCCCATTTTGAAGTTTCTACAACTTCTTCCTGGATACCGAGAGGATTATTCACCATCATATCGTCCTCCTCATTCCCACAATAAAATTGTTTATCCTGAAAAATTGTTATTTCGTTATCAATTACTTTATAACTAATAATATTGATTTTACTATCAATTTTTCACTTTACACTTACGGATATATTTTCTCCGAAATTTTCAAGTTTTCCTGTTTGTAAATTTGCTGCTTCTCTATCACTTGCAGAATCAATGTTTAATTGTTCTACAATTTTTTCGTCGGTACTCGCGTGCAATATTTTTGTTTTGTCACGGTAGAAAAAATGTTGAAGCTGTTCAATATTTTCCACCATCGTTACCGCGTCCGCGTGCTCCGAAATATCATTCTCATTCTCACTTTTGCGATTAAATTGTTCAACGAAGCTTTGTTGCTCAATATTTTTCGCATTTTCGGTCATTGAAGTTGCCACATTTTCATGCATCACATTTTCTTCCAGTTCCATACAGTCCGAATCTTGTATTTTGTTATCCGATTCGTCAAAATCTTCAACAGCAATAATCAATCTTTCGTTACAGTCAGAATTCGCAGACTGGAGAGTTTCCGGCTCTATATCGTCGTCGAATCCTTCGGTCCGGGTCGTTTTGACTTCAACGCTATTAAGTGTATTTTCTTCGTTGGACACGTTGGACACCTCAATATCAATGTCTTCGTTTTGAGGAATTTCTTTCATGAACTCGGACATGCTGAAAACAATGAAAAGCAAATTATTCAAGATCCCTACAACGAGGTCAAAAACAATCCCAATTTTTTTGGCTAAAACACATCGCACTTTGCATTTTTTCGAAATGTTTTTTTCATTTTATAAAGATTTTATCATCAAATATTCACAAAATGCGACTTTATCATAGATAATGCTAAACGGACGATTGGGGTCGTTGTTCGACCCATTTACGAGCTTTACATTACATTCGGAAAAATAGATTGTAGGGGTCTCTAAGGTTGATGATTTGAGATATATATTCGAAAATGATAAATGTTTAGAAATTCATAGAACAAAAAGCATTACATAGAATGCAGTGAAAAATTTAAGAACATTCGACGTCGTTATTGCTAAGCGTAAGACATTTTTTAGATCTTTGCGCAACCTCCTGAAAAAGACAATTAAATTAAATAAATTTTGTAGAATATGGTGAAACTTTCTGGATCTATGAAATTCTAGAATTCTGTGGAAAGCAAAGAATACATAGCGATATTCAAGTTTATTAGAGAATATTGCGTAATCTCAAGAAATTGTTTTGTAACATGAAAAAATTATTTTAAATATTGGAAAATGTCAAGAAATGTCGAAAAATGTTGATAATTAGAAAATTGAAAAGTAGGTCAAAGTTTGACACTATTTTGACAACAAAAGTGTTGACGGGAGGATTCGAATCACGAGTAATATAAAAAAATACAGAACTAATTGAAAAACGATTATTACAAATACTCACACGGCGCAATAATCGTTAATCTTATTTACTTTCGCAGTGCCCAAATTTCTCATAGCGAAGAGTAACAATGCATTGTGATACTCGCTCAAATGCATGTAATTCAAGTTTAAGGCCGCAAGTTTGTTCATCATATAAATTCTGCGTTTCCTTTTGAATGCATTTTCCACTTGTCTTTGCACTTCCTCAGAAATGTATTGAACTTCGTAATCAGAATCGCTATCTTCATCATCTTCCACGAAATAATTAAATTTTCCTAATCTTTCAATTTGGGACATTTTCAATTCCATTTCCGAACCATACCGATTTTTTCTCATTTTTTCGTTTGTAGATTCAATCTGTTTTTTAAAACAATCGAAGGATTCTACGAGAAAAATGCACTTTTTGCAAATCATATGAGGCAAGCCATCTTGCTCGTGCATCTGTGAAAGAAAAAAATTCGAAAAATATCGCTTTATGGTGTCGACGAAGAATTTAAAAAAAACTAAAAGGGGTGCCGTGTATAATAAGCTTCTCACCGTAACGTTGCTGATATTCATTATTTTATTGGCTAACAGCGATATTTTCGAAATGATGGAAAACAAGGGAATGAAATCACCATCCGTACTGAGACAAGTACGACAAATATTGCCTGCTTTATTCACAGACATGTTTATTCAAACGTTTGCGTACTCCGCGTTAAAGCAGACAAAGACTGAAATCCGCGTTGAGCAGGGAAGAAAAACGTGGACGTATTCGCGCGCTTTTTATTTACGCGATGCGCATATGTACTACGAAACGAATTATGTTTTTACCGCTTTAGTATTTGAAACGATATAAAATTTCATGTACACTGTACGTAAATCCAACGAAATTTCGTTGAAACGTCTCTTTCGTTTACGCACGAACTCACAAAATTTTAATTGAACATTGAAAAAAAAAAAGAAGAAACAATTGATTGTTCGGTTGTTCTTGTTTAGATTTTTTTTTACCAGAACATACGCTTAACGTCATCTTACGATAAAATTTTCAAATGAATCTGCACAAACTTATTATTTCGTCTTTTAAACTACAGATAACGCTACCGGTCCTGTGCGCTTTTCTCCAAGTCAACCTCCAAGATTGTAACGTGGTAGGTAGTACACAACACATACACAATCAGCTGTGCAATCGGAAGTTTCTCTCGCGGCTGAGTTAAAACGATCCGTTAATTGTTGTTTCAATTGTTAAATAACAGACTATAATAATGACTGCCGTCGATTGGGACGAAGTAAAGCGGCTTGCTGCTGATTTTCAAAAAGCTCAACTAAGCTCAACGCTCCAAAAGTTCGTAGCAATATTTTCTTTTTCATCCCTTCTGTGTTTTCATGTCGAGAAGACAATATTTTTTCTGGCCATCTGTTGCCTCTGTTGACTCTCAATTTTTTTGGAACATTATTTTCAAACGACTGTCAGAATAATAAGTCATTTCGTAACGCAATAAAAAAAAAAAAAAAAACAATATTTCACGTTCTTTCTAACTTAAAATAAATTAAAATGAAAAACCACCAATATTCAATTTATGAATGTGCTAATTTACAAAGGTGTAAAAAAAGGTACAAACATTTTTATGCAATAATAATATTTCACAGATTATCGGAGAGAAATTGTGTCGAAATAATAACAGAATTAACGACCAGTAAACTTTTGGATATAATATTTACGGTAGATGGAAAAGAGTATGTTACTCCTGATCATCTTGGAAAAGAAATAAAAGATGAATTGTACGTGCACGAAGGTCGTATAAATCTTGTCGAACTGGCAAAGATTCTCAACGTCGATTTGTCGCAAATAAGTAAAGTAGCGATCGACATAGAGAAACACGACAAGGGAATAAAATTGATACTCGGACAATTGATCGACAAGTCTTATATGCTGAAAATCGTTGGCGAAATAAATGACAAATTGTGCCAAAACGGACACATTAACGTTGCCGAATTGACTCTGCAGTACGACTTGCCTGCTGATTTTTTGCAATCGACTATCGAAAGAGAGCTTGGTAAAATTGTTCAGGGCAAACAAGACAAACAAGATGCAAGAATATTTTATACCGAAGGTTTCATCGCCAGAAATAGAGCAAAAATCAGAGGAGCATTAGCGGCTATCACTAAACCAACTCCCATTATGGCCATTTTGGGACAATGCAAAGTTCCCGAAAGAATATTTTTCTGTACGTATTTCTTAGAGGGTTACCGTGTCTAGCATCCAGAAAAATTACGAGTTTTCACGAATTTTTCATTGAGGTCTATCCAACTAAAAACATCAATACAACCATTAATATATTATCAATTAATCTTTTGAGCGTAAGGAAAAATTTGTTTCACATTTTTTTTTATAGTAAATAGGCCATATAGAAAGTTTTTTTACACAAATAGCAAATAAAAACAATCTCTCGGTCAGCGTGATAAACGGTTCGGGGTCGAATGGATTTGAAAAAATCCATTCGACAAAAGATTGTTATATCATGCGGTATTGTCGCTATAGTCTATCGAGCTAAATTAAAAAATTTCAAAACAACAAGCGATGTGCGCCGTTCTGAAATAAGGTATGCGTTTTTTACGAAAGATTCGACTCTTTGATTGTTTATTAAGAAATATGAAAAAAATATGAAAAAAACAATTCTATAGGCTATAGAGAAAGCGATTTCAATATTTCCCAAAAATAAGTGATCAATATAATGGTGACCGTGGCGCAAAAAATAGTTCATATTCATCGTTATAACCGTGTTCACCCCGGTCGAATATTTGTTTCTCTGTTCTTGTAAGCTTGAAGAAAAAAATAAGCGATCAATGAAAAATCAATTTTTTGAAAATTTTGGACACGCGCAACCCTTAAAAACTCGTTTGAAAATTCGTCTTTATAAATGAATCTTCTGTTTCATATAAAAATTAATTTGTTGTTTAGCCATCCTGGAGAGTTTGCAAGAAATGATGCAAGTACCTGGCGTTGTAACCGGAAAACAGAGCCACAATAGTATCTACGTCCCTACCATTCATTCGAAAAAACAAACCGAATGGGTTGATCATTTTTACAAGCAGAACGGATATATAGGTCTGTATGCTAAAAAATGATACCAAAAATGCATTTTTTTGGCTAAATTTTGGTGCAATTGTTTGAAAAATGAATGAATGTTGTTTGATTAAAACTTGAACGGTTTCATATTTGTAGAATACGACGCGCTCTCTGGTCTCGGAATAACCGATCCTCAGAATTTCGTAAAGCGTCGATTTCCCAATGAAAAATTGACTCAACTAGGTTCGGTGGCTGTTGGTACAGCGATAATAGACCAGATTGACGCGAATATAGAGGAGATGATAGCGACGAGCACGTTCGTGGATCTATATCCACTGTTGCCTTCGGTATTCCGGACGGGAGATACGGAAGAACTTTTGAAAGACGGGCTTAAGAGATCGAACGTGAATTTCCACATTTTTGGAAAGACAGTGGCCGTGTCAGAGGCGTATTTGCAATCATTGTCAAAACCGTTCGAGGCGTTTGCCGATGAACGAGCAAAAGAGGCGGTGGATAGTGGAAAATGGTTGCAAACGGTAGCGGAGAACAAATTAAAAATGTTGCGAACGACGAGTAGCGTAATCGTCGGTAAAACGGATAGGAAAGAGGAGAGACGAAAAAAAGCGAGTAGTGGAAAAGCGGGTGGTGGAAGTCAAGGTCGGGAAACGAAGACGAAATCAACGAAGAAAAAATACAATCAATCGAAGAATCACGAAAACGACAGCGAGGAGGAAAACACGAGAAATAACACAAAAACCGAACTCGTTCTCGTAACTCTCGAGGAAATAAAAAGTAAACTTGGTAAAGATGAGAACCTCGCTGACATGGAAGATCTCGTAGAAGAAATTTCCAATTATTTACAGCCGAGATTAAATAAATTGGCACTTTCGTACGCTGAAAAATTAGCCCAAACTACTAAGAATAACAATAATTTGACGGAAATCGAGGAACGTCTAAACATGCTCGCTACCAACATACGTATTTTTGACAAGGCTATCAAACTTTTGGACAAACATTCGCAATCCTCTTTGACCAAGTATCTCATAAAAACCCTTGCGATAGACTTTGCTACTGATATTTTTAAATTAGCCGCTCAACAAAATCTTGTTCAGTGCCCGAGCAATATGACCACCGAAGCGAGGGCCAAGATGCTCAGCGAATTTCCTGACGACGTCAAAGAAGCATTGGGGAATTTGAACCGAACGATTGTCGACAATTCGACTGAAGAATTTTTAAACAGCATCGAGCCTGCTATGGCAACTTGCTGCTTGGTACTGAAAAAATTCGACAAAAAAAAAGAAAGGCCTGTCGTTCTCGGACACCGACAAGCCCTTTTGGAACAATTGCGAGAAACTTCTGACCCGGCTTTAGGCCTTCATCTCGTTACTAGCGTTCTTTTTACCGCTTCGACTCAAACCGCCCTTCACATGTCCGGTAGACATGTTTCTTCTGTTCTCTCCTTTCTTCGTTCTCATCTTGAAGCCACGACGATTTCGGAACTCTCGCGGTATCACGGTACGTACGTAGGAGTATCAATTTTGAAGATAATTTTAATCCATCGATTGTAAAGGATATGATAAAACAAAAAAAATCTCCAATTCCCAATAATATCTTGAATTGAACGCATCTTGAGGTTTTGCGGGCGCGGTAAAGGATTATCAAATAATTCCTCTCAAATCTCACTCAACCCGTGACAAGAATGTGGCGGGAACTCTGTGTCCACCACAAGTTTTTCCAGTTTGTTCAAACGCTGTGCGATTTATTGCGCAAACAAGTAGGACTTTTTGAAGAATTGAGAAAATCTGCGATTCGTTCCTTGAATTATGATAAATGAATTTAAGTTCTAATTCAAAATTCCATGCGTGCTTATAACCGGATTATATAATTCGAGATGTATATTTGTAAACTATAAATATCTCGAAAAATATAGGATGCAGCGAAAAATTCAACAACATTAGAAATCGTATTGCAAAACTGAAGAAATTGTCCAAATTACTCTAGCACCTTCTCAAACGTAGAATAATTATTTTATAAGAGAATCGTAAAACTTTCCTGTATATATTCCATAAATTAAAGGAATTTTTTCTAGACTTTTTTCGAAGAATATTATTTTTTGCAATATAAGAAGATTCTTGAAATTTCTAATTATTTTAGATTTAAAAAATAGGCACATTATGAAAATCTTGATAACAGAACTGCCGTAAGGCAGTATACTGTAGATTAACAAGTTTGACACGATATTAAAAACTCAACTGCAGTAAATAAATGAATATCTTTGTAAATTAAACGTGATTTCAAATATTTTACAGATCAAGTACTGGAATTTTTGAGTTCAACGGATGACGACTCGAAGGAGGAAACCCGTAAAATTCTTGAAAACGACCTCACCAAGATCAAAGATATCGCTAATAACTTCAAGATTCATCTGAAATCCGACAAAATTCACGAATAATTTGCACGCAGCGTATATCAACATTGATCCAACAAAAATCCATGTTTAATGTAATTTACAAAATTCTATTTTGTATTTGTTCAATGAGATGTGGAAATTCTTTTTAATCCGTCCATTTTAATATAATTTTCCCCTCTAATATAAGAATCCATCTTCATCCGTTCCAAACTTGTCGATTTTTTTCTGTATTCGAAAAATCGAAAAACGCCCCAATTTTCAAACCGTCCGCCAGCATCATGCAATTATCAACCGCTGCTGCGGTCGATAAAGAAAATTTATATTCCCTAGCGATACAACATAACCCCAATTATTTAGACGAAGAATGATGTGTTGGTAAAAATTTATATTTCCGGATTAAATATCGCCCCTAATTCAACGTTGATTCATTTCATATATTCATCCAGTCCGAAACCTAAAATATATCGTAACAATGATCTGTTCGAATAATGCATTGCAGCACAATATCCTCCTCCTCTTTCTGCATGCTCTCGTAATAAGACTCGGAACATTTCAAAATATAGGGAATTTCAACATATAGATATAATAATATAGTATTGCTCGAATCTTGCGTTTTACTACCCATCAGTTTCACCAGCAATGCGGGAGAGTTTTTCTTACTATAAATCCATACCTATATATTTATATGTGTGTGTATAAATATAAATATGTGTGTGTATATCGGAGTCTGCTGGCACTTCTGTCTGGCTTGTCTCTTCTCAGGGAGAGCGACAGCTCGCTAACCGGTGACGCCCTTGCTTGATTTCAGGGAATTAGTCATCTTATCAAGCGGAAAGAGATTTTCCATCAATCGTACGAGAAATAAAAGTAAAAAAAGCTGAAAGTTTTCATTAGATCGTATAAATCCTAAGTACAATAAAAATGGATAATCAGGGCCGAAAAGTCATAGTGTGTGACAATGGAACGGGGGTAAGGTTATAACGTGCTTAGAGTGTGTTTTTCGTTACGTTCGGAATCATCAAGAAAACGCAAACTACATTGCTTTCCACGAATTTGATCTTTTACTATTTTTTAATTCGCGATTATTCTTGGCAGTTCGTCAAATGCGGTTATGCTGGTGCTAATTTTCCGGCTCACATATTTCCATCTATTGTGGGCCGACCAATTATCAGGGCTGTCAAAAAGATTGGTGATATCGATGTCAAAGTAAGTACCAGCATCATCATTAGTCATTTAATCTGTATGAATGAACGAAAAAAATTTCAATACATTTTTTTAATTGAAGGAACATCCCATAGAAACTCGTTTTTTAATTGCAAATTTGTAATTTACAGCAAGAATTTTGCATTCGCGTAAGTCTCAGCATCAAGTTTCTTGTTTTGAGTGACCAGAAATCCAGACCGAAAGGTCGCTAACTTTTTTATTACGTCTTTTGTTTTTCTTGTCCCACTTAAACTTTGCCCGTTGTCCGTTTTGCTTGACTTTGTTTTGTTAATTCGCAACGTCGTGGAAGAAAATTTTCTTCTTTGCGCAAAGATAATCTCTGTCGCATTATCATGAGACAGCAATGTTGAACCTCACTCGTGATAAATATCAATTGTGTTTTGTGTGTTTACATTTGCCATCATAGGACGTACTTAACATGCCTGTAAGTTTTCAGAGCGTTTATTAACATTTATTGTTCATTCATGTTTGTTATCGTCGCTCAAAGAACTACAAAGAATTATGCATTAGCGTGTTTATATATTTTTTTGATGTATCAAAATTTAGGATACAAAAAAAAGATTGAGCAAAAACAAATATTCTGGATTTGGAATTTTTTCATTCAATCTTTGGCACGGAGCTGCTACGTCGACTTTTTCTAATAATTCAAGAACCTTTGATACGAACATTCAATAATTTGTACCGATATGTCCGACTAACGATTATATCATTCCAATGAACAAAATTCAACCAAAAATAGATACATTTATTTATAGATTCAAAAAATTCACTTTTGAAATCCGTGCTAAGGACAAAATTTCATACGGAAAATTGTTTTCTTACAATCATGCTCAATGTCAATGTAAAATTCATTAAAGATTTTCACCATTTGGCATTTGTCGACAAAGTCTTTTTCTGCCAGGGATGTCTTGCTTCAATTGGTTTTTAAGTTTAATTTCCAAGTACACGTTGCATTGTTAAAATAAAATTTCACACACAGGACTTGATGGTGGGTGACGAGGCAAGTAAACTTCGTTCCATGCTGGAAATCAGTTATCCAATGCAAAATGGAATTGTTAGGTAAGTAGAAAAAAACTCACCTTTCTTTGTTTATTTATTTAATCTGCGAGTGCGGCGATACAATATTATCAATATTTCTTGCAGGAATTGGGAGGACATGTGTCATGTTTGGGACTACACATTTGGAAAAGAGAAAATGAATATTAATCCTCGCGAGTGCAAAATTCTTTTGACCGAACCACCAATGAATCCGCTC
>JABSMR010048251.1:0-14858 GCA_018902295.1 Dusona sp. PSUC_FEM 10030013
GTTAAAAGTTGCGATTTTGGTCACTGAATATCTCGATTCCCAGACGGTAAAGCCTTCTCAAATTTTTTACACATTATGACATTATTTTATACACGTTATGACACAATATGACTCTCGAGAAGACTCACGCAAATTTTTAAAAAATTATCTTCAAAAAATTGTATCTGATGATTTTGCCTTTACTTTGTATATACTATTATGATTATGGCGCTGATACATCCTTAAAAATATTTTGTGCTACGAAAACAAAGAAATGGACAAAATCAGATTGGTAGCAGTGCGGCAAGCCTGTGTGTTTGCATCGGGACCCCCGTAGGCTCGCGCATCCCTTAAAGTAGGAGCAGAACTTCCTTAATAACACTATGATCTGGTACACATTCAAAGTTTATAAGTAGTAATAGCGTAATCCGTACTCGATCATTAAGCGTCTTATTATTGGTCTATCTGTTGTGAGATTCAATAAGAAAAAAATGATTTACGAGAAGTTAAACAAAGTAGGTATCGACAAAAAAAGAAAAATTTCAAACGTTCACAGGGATACTCGCATAAACACACGATATTTCGCGCTCTTGGACATATGCAAACGACCATATTCTTCGGTACAATAGGTCTGCAATGTGGAAGAAACTTTTAACACAAGTAGCTGTAAGTCTTATCCACTCCCATTCCTGTATCGCTTTTGCGGCAAGTGGTTGCGGCACTTCTTTCAAAATTACTGCTAAAATGGCGGTAAAACGAACGCATTGCTAGTCAAAAAATGATTATTCCCCGTATTGTTTACTCTCGCAACCAATTCACTCGAGGTCCTTGTAATGTACATACATTCACGGTCAAAAATAAAAATCTTACGAGCATATTCGTACATCGTACAGAAATAAATATCTCCAGTTTTATTGACAAATAATGTTTATTCAAATATCCTTTTTGTTTCATAACTTACTGCAATCGTTTATGCTTATGAATAAACAACTTTTTTCGAGTCTAGTCGGAATGGTAAAAAATGTATTTCGAGTCACTGATTCAGCAGTCACATTATCAGCACGCGAGACTGTATTCATAGTCTAACGATGCGACACCACATACGCGAAATACTAGAAACGATCGCCACCTAGCAATGGATCTCGAAATCAGTAGAACATGAAATCCTTATTATGTTTAGAATTTTTGTATAAAGTTTATAAATCATTTTTAAACACTGCGGTCATTAAAATCATAAAATCTTTGTGCGCTCGAGCTTTTATGATTTTTTTCATCCAAATTTAAGGGCTTACATACGACTAGAGGTGCCAAAAATAGGGTAAATTCCTATCACTTTTTTACACCGAAAAAATTCTTCTATTAAAACTATTTTCTGTTCATTCGAAAAGACATATTGTTATCTATGATATTGTAAAATTTCAGCAAGAAAAAATAAGTGATGATTTTTGTAAAGTTGCTTTTTGCTAAACGCCATTTGCGATAACCGCCATTCCGATTGTACACTTTAACTGAAAAATAAAACAACAATGTTTTTCTTAATTTAATTGACAAAACAAAATAGTTTTTGTCATGTTCGATTTTTTTAAATACATTTCTCGCTCAATGGCAGAAGTCCGAATCGAAAAATCGAGATATTACCTAAAAATGATTCCTTTTTTAATTATTGAAAAAAAGCCTATGAGAAAAACTAGGTAAGCGTACAGAGCTCATCTTTATGAAATTTCATCGAAATCTGTCGTTTAGTTTTCGACATATGATCCTTCCCGTTATCAAAACCGCCGCCACTTTGAGAAAAACGTATTTAAACGTTCAAGTACTTATGAAATTGAGATGAAATATTTTTCTTCTACTTGCAAGATTTCATCGATTTTTCGACATTTTTTTTTGGAAGTTATGTATAACGGGCGACACTATCGAATAAAATGTTTTTAATAGATCGATTTTTATGGCACCCCTAGGGGTGCCCTTACGGTTTGTTTATTTCAACTCCCGTTGAATTCTTAAGCCAGACTGTACACTGAAAATAACCTGAAATAAAAATGGACACGTTTAGAATGTTTTATGGAAAGAAACAGTATTCCGTTCTTCCGTTACGTTAAATCGAATCTTCCATCCAGTGTATCGTGCATATTGGTCAACGAAATTGTGAATATAGGTTTATTATTTAAGCTGGGCCACATTACGTACGAGCGTGTATACCTCGATTGAAATGTAAAACATTCCATTGTATACGAGATGCAGGAATATATTTCCTAATCGCCGTGGCACCGGCAGACGACTCATTATTCGCTATGAATAATCTCTTTCGGCTCATCATTATCCCAACTTGGCGGACGACCCGGAGGTGAACTTTTCATAAGTAAAACAGGCTCGACATTAACGCTACTAGGTCGGAAATAGCGACATAATTGATTAAACGTTCGGTCGAGGTTAAATGAACCGTTTTGTTGTAATAAAAAAAGAAAATTTCATCAACAAGTACATTTTTTCAAAAGTCTAGTCTAAAATAATAACGAAGTAATAAAATTTAATTATTTTATTACAAAAAATAAGCCATCGCACTTTATTTAATAAATCGATTGGAACACGTTTCGCGTGCATGACAAATTAAAGATTGCTCAACTGGTATGGAGGAATTCGTTTGACGATCCAGCTATCGTACGGGGCTGCTTGGTCCTGAGGTCAAGTGCAGATAACCCGGACAAACACACAGAGAGTCGAAGCTAAGAGAAAACGGATAGAAGATTGTTCACCAACCTATTTGCCGTTCACTTCCATTTTCCATAGTCAAGTTTCTACCGAGACGATTTTCTCTTACTATTCAAGATTTCTGCTACCAATCGGACTTTTCCGATTTCCTTAAAGTTCTAAATCAGCCCTCCGGATTCTATGTACGCGAGACACATTTACTTATTATCTGATAACGCGACTCCGCGCACGCGAGGGACTCGCGACGTTTGCCACCTTGCAGCGAATCTCGGTACTGCGCTAGTAGACTTAACGCAGGCTGTGCAAACGAGTTCTGATTTTAGTATCAGACAAACGTCACAGTCGTTTTTTAAATATGTTAATAAACAAAATTTACAATACACTTTTTAACAATAGTTTGCTACTTTTCCCTAATCGTATAGAAAAAATAAAAATAAATATACAAAACACCAGGATAAATGTAAGTTTTCGTGATAAGCGGAACGAACGTTGCTTCGTTATATTTTATCGCTATCGTAGAAAGGATCTCGATAAGGAAACGCTGATTAAAAAGATTATGGCGAATTAATTGAATTCGCCAGAGTGTAAAAAACGTCAACGTTATTTTGGAGATTCTCGAAAAACCTGAAATTCATAATACCTTTCAAAATTGAAAAACATGAATTTTTTGTTTTTTTTTTATGAACTTCGAATTTTCGGAAGGAAATCACAAAAACATCTTCATTAGTTACTTTTCGATATTATATAGTTTCGGAAATTGTATTTTTTAAAGCATTTCCTCAAAACTGATCAAAATACGATAATGATGGCTCAAGGTTTATCTAAATATATTAATTAAAAAAAAAAGGGCAACACTCTGAATGTCGAAGAAAAATGATCTTCCTCAATGCCTTTAGCCGGGATTTCCGATAATAAAATAAAAAAAGATATTGGACGAAATCAACGTGTAAAACCAGAAACATCAATTTATAAAATTCTTCCATTAGTATTTTACAATACTATATTTAGTCTCGGTTTTAGGGAAGATTTTTGTTTTTTTTTTTGTATTTTTATTGTTTCTTGAAATTCACGCTACCAAATTTTTCAAATTTATTTTTCTAATATCACGATAATAATGCGACTGCTAAAGTGTTGCATGTGAAAAAAAAAAAACAATTTACGACGTTCTGGGTTTCGGCTTGCAGGAAACGTGACTGAAGCAATTAAACAAATGTTTACCGTCCGACTAAAACGAAACAAGTTCAGTTTTTTATTCTTTTTTTTCATTTCACCGATCGATCCGTCGATCTTTTTTAATGCGAAATTTAAATCGATTTTAAGATTAATTATGAAAATGAATGAACGGAATGCGATTTCTTTTTCACTAATTATCTAAGTGATTACATTACACTCGCACAATAAGCGAAAACATACATAATTAATTTTGATGTTAAATAACTGATTGCAATTATGCTATAAACAAAGTTTAATAATTATTTTTCCGATCGTTATTGTTCAAGTTCGAAGTTGTCAATTTGTTTTTTTGTTATCTCATCGTGTGTCAGCAAGTTAAAAAAAATGAGGCTGCACACGCGATTTTCTCGTTAAAAATTGAGGGAAAAACGATTGTTGTTCGAGACGCGTGTTGGCGAATTTTTTTCACCAATGACGTCATCACGGATAACAATAACGCAGGTAATTCGACAAACAATTCTATTTGATTTTTTACTTTGTTTTCGACATATTTTCTCATAAATTTGCACTTGACCCAAAAATTCAAAATTTTATTCCCGAAAGAATGTATTTAGAAGAAAAAAACATCCACAAGGTCCCGCTGACATTCTGCATGCATCTCCCGAGACGTTTAATTATAGAATCTTCGGATTGTCCCTGAACAGGCCATTGCTCGAGACCGAGAAAATTTTGCAGTTTTAACCGCCGCATCCGAAAAAAAAATTGTTCATATGCCAAAAATTGAAGCTCGAGAAATTGTGATATTTATTTATTTACAGTATTTTAGAAAAAAAAATCGAAAAAACGTAAAATCTAATAAAAAATTGGGACGAGAATTTAAATAAACTACTGACAAAGTCACGGATTGATTTTCAGTTATGCGTTCCTTACGTGACGAATTGTATACCGAGCTGTAATATTAAGTCATATAAAAGAGAAAAAAATGAGTCATTGAGTAATGAGAATGACACAGGGGGTGGAAAATCTAAGATAGAGGGCTTGCATCGAATGTGACATTGTGACACATCGATGTTATGATGATAGTTTTACCGCAATGACAATAGATTTATTTGTTGATTTTGAAAGGAAAGGTTCCTCACAACAGAATATTCGGTAAACAGTAAATTTTCAATAAATTCGATCTTTTTTAGGTAATGTGAGAATTTATCGTTGGTTTAAATCGTTTCTTTAAATAACTAATAAATTTTTTCAATATTTTCGGATTATATAATTTGGAAAGAATCCCGTTGGCTAAAGTGACGTAAAAAAAATAAAATTTTCACCCATTCTCTGACCTTGACAATGACCCAGAGTGATGGGCTAAATTTCCATTAATTGAGGCTTGAGAACTTGGATCATACGGCCCTGCGTAAAAGTCATAAATTCAATATCAAACCCAATAAATCACAAGAACAAATCTGTTCTTCTTCGAGATTAGTTTTATCGTCCAAAATTTACACAGGCTCCTGTTTAATCCGATAAACAAACTCGTGTATCGACTTAGAAAAACATGTGAGTTATTTAGTGACGAGTCGCTGGCGATAGGAGCAGAAAAAGAAAAGAAAAAAAAATGAATCAGCTCAACTGCCTCGTATCTCAGGAAAAGTATCTATAGGATGATTCGTCGAGTCGTTCTTATGCCAAGGCTCCTGGAATCCTTTATCCCCACCTTGAGATTTCACCCAACGCTGTTCAAGATATACGCAACGCCCCTTCCCCTCCCCGTCACCTAAAACATCCCCCACTCCTCCTTAAATCCCATGTTTACTTCGTGTTAAACTGCGCTGCCTGTTGCTTACTGCGCTCTGATCTTACGAAGTGAAGCTCTCCCAAACCCGGCGCGATTAGATTATCGTTAAAGCTTCTATCCCTCCCTCAATCCCCACCCCTCAGATAATCGCTTTTTCCCTCATTCAAAACTGAAACTCCTTAAACCTCGTGGTTTAGTGTCCTCCGGGTTGCTCGAACGCCACGGATCATCGACGAATAGACAAGGAGGCAAAAAAAAGCGTTTCCTATCAAATTCACGCGTAGCCGAATAACGCTGCTAGTGGCCCGAGACAAATGGACGCATACGCGCGTCGGTAAAGTAGGAATCATACCTCCGGTGATTTTTTTTACGCGATCCCTTTCGTAAACGGCTCAAAATGACCAAAAAATTGTGGGTGTGTTCGTAAACGTTATTACCGTTTTCCTTTTTTTTAAAAGTGCCTTCGTGAATTCTCATAAATTAATTATATTCGAGTACTTGGTCAATTCGTTGGAAAACGTGAATATCAGAGTTTATAAAATCGATACGTGATTTGTCAAACCAGCTCAACTATGCGATTCGACGATCAACTCTTTACGATCCTTGGTGAGTCTACAATCATTTGGGAAATTCATGAAATCATTTCATTAAAGTCGATCAAATAAAAATGGTTTATTTAACGTTTTTTAATGATGCAAAAAATGGGTGAAATGTTTCTGAAAGGCTTCCATCCATCCGTACATTATAATAAGTGAAAGTAGATGCATTATCTGGAAAATCAATGCCCTAAATTGAGAAAACCTGAAATTGCAATTAGTCCGAACGTGCTAATCGCTTTTAAAAAAATGGTTATTAATATTATTATCATTATCGCATATTCCAAGTCACCATCTCTGGCACGTGACACAGAGCTCGAATCTCATGAATTACAAATTGGCACAGTGAAGTGTACATAAAGGCAAGGCTACTTCAAATATTATTTAAAAATATAAAAGCCTGTTGTTGAATTTAAAATGAGCGATCTTGTGGAAATGGCAAGAAAGAAAGGGAGGGATGAATAAAAAAAATCTTCCAACGACGTTCAAGCCAATGGTTTTTATCGTAACCTTGTCGAATGCGTGTTCTATCCACTGTATAATATTTAACATATTGCTCTGTCTAAGTGATCTCGAAACTTACATAAATTATACTTGGTTATGTAAAGAAAAAAATCTTTTTTACCCCCCTTGTGCAACGGTTGTAAATTCATCGAAAAAAAAACATTGCTTTTGGAATTCGTTCATTGCTTATTCATTTCTTGACAATCAGTTTATTTTTTATTTCGTCTTCAAATGTTCTTATTTAAATTGAAATTAAATTTAACATAAAAATTACTTATTCGCCATTTGTCAGTTGACATTGCCTGTTTTTTTAAATGAATAATTTGCCAATTTTTTCAGTACGCGTCGCGGAATTATTTGACGAAGATTTAGTGATTCATGAATTGCAAATTTTATTTTCTTCACTGCTTCAAGTATCGAGTGAATTTTTGTTTTTTTTTTGTTTCTTTTTCATTTGATCGAACGAAAATCATGATCCCGCAAAATCACTAAACTTATTTGCGCCAAAATGCCAAATGAATCATCACGATCTCACGAACTTGTATGACTGGAATATTTATATTGCATAACTAGCTGGCCCAAGTTGACTTTTCCAAGGATACGACAAGAATATAAAAAGAGAATGAAAAAATATGAATTTTCAGAAATTTAAGTTCAGAGAATTACTATTTGTTGAATAATTTTATTGAAATTTTGTTGGAAAAAAAAAATTAATTCGTAAGTAATAAGCTTTTTATTGAGCATTTCGTTTAAATGAATAAATTTAGTTAACTCTACAAGGTTAATTAACAGCGAATTTTATCACAAATAAAAATGATTGAAAGCCATTGAATCTTTCCATCCCATCGATCAATTCTATTGCTCGCTATTCTTTTATTGTCTCCCGGGATCTCAGCGCGCTCCGAGGCGAGAAATCGGTAAAAAATACAAAATGACTTTTTCCACATACACGGCAATTTCACGCTCGCATCCCATCTGCTCCCGCGACCTCCGTCGTTGTTGTAATGAAAACAAACGAGCTGATTATCACTCGTCAATTTCATATTTCTTTTTTGTTTTTTTTTTTATTCAGAGCGGAGGGAGCTCATTCCTTTCTTATGTTTCCGCATATTTTCCATTAATATGCAGTTGTTATTGAAACGATATAAGTGGAATAATAATTAACGGGCTCGCACGAATTGCCAGTTAAACCAATATGTCACTGATAAAAAACAAATCTTTCCATTGTTAATGAACTTTTTGTTATTTTCTTCATCAGCTGATCTGTCCTTAAATCGAATCGTTAACTATTTACCTGAGACTTACGAACTTTTTACTGAGATTTACTGTACGAACGAGTCGTGATAATGCCCCAAAAACGTGTAAACGTCAAAGTAATTTGACCCCCGAAACTCAAAATACGAGCATTTCTAATTGTCATTTGTCACGTGTTCAATTTGTACAAAATACGTGTCATAATTGTATTTTATTTCATGGCATCCGAACCAAGATGCCTCTCGAAAGAAAAAACTGCGCAACAGCCAAACGTTCCTTCAGGCTCCTAATAAAACATATAGAATCATTTATAGCGGTAATAAGTATTAATTCTCAATTTATTGGGTTTTGGTCAAAACTGGAATCGAGAGCCATTATTGCCTAATGACAATGATTACCCGAACTTTCCCTACAGCACTCAAATTACACTTGCTCTCCCCTGAGTCTTGGGCCTGGAAAAGAGTGAAGTGAAACAGAAGTTTGCGAGTTGACAAGGCGTTTCTTTTTATTTCTCGTTGGAGAAAATGAGTTATGAATCACTTATATACAACCGTCATCATTGTCTGTCAGCAAGAACAAGAGCGTTTGCACGAGAGCTCGCGAATATTTATCGCAAAACTGACTCACTTCGTTGTCGCATTTGCAACTCTCTTTCTCCTTCTCTCTATCTCTATCTCTGTCTCTCATTCGGGAGTTAAAATGCTTTGTTCAACGTGCCTATGAGTACGAACGTTGTCAATCTCGCAACTGCACTCCGTGATCTGTATTCCAGGAATTCAACATTCCAACCCAAAAACAGAATTAATTGGCATCGCTATATCTCGTTGCGGTTAGATCGAAAAGCCTCAAGTGGAAATCTCAAGGACTTCATTTCCGTTCGCCGTACCTAGATCAGTAATAAAATAGCGGGCTTCCGTTTAACGTACACGTAGATTCGTTAGCCAACGTCTTGTTATTTGCTAACGAGGCAATTTTTTAGGTAAAGCTGAATGACTCGCTTGAAGTTGAATTAATGATAGTTTTGTTGTCAGGGAATTGAGAGCAATTGATAAAAGGATTGCCCTTCTAGGGTAACGATTCCAGCGCGTCCCTAGTCAGCCACTTTTCGTCCTAAACTAAATATTTTCCTTAATTATCGAGATTTACGTGGAGAAACTATGAATTCAGGCGTCCACTTGAACTCAACCAATTTGACATCATCAACGAAATCGTCGATAACCTTAAAATGCCGGTACTCACTTCAATCATAAACAACATGATTTATTCACACTGAACAAACGGTTACTCAATCAGGTCCTTCCATCACCTACCAAAAGTAAATATTAGCGTCGTCTTTGCTACGTGTAACACTCAATCCGTTCGGAACGAACTGCAAACCAGTTTTGCATTTCGCCAAAGCCTCCCGGCTATCAGACATCATTTAATTCCACTTCAACTTTTCTATGCCCCCTACTTGTATCTTCAGTCCACATTGGATCCGAAAGACTGATCATTAAGACTCGCAGGTTTATCATATATTTTTGGGCCAGTGGACATTGAGAAAAAAAACGAGGCAACTGGTATTCCCGTAATCTACTAGATGACCATGAATCCCCTAATATTAATATCCGAATACATTTGGTAGAGTGAACTTCGAGGACTCGGTAGCATAAAAGATGGAAGATCAGGATCTCCTACTTTCCATTCTGCGTCATAGTTGGGCAGCTCGATATGTCATTACAGTTGTTGGAGTGTAACTGTGGACCGCCTCTTTGGAGGTCAACCTCATGCAAGAGCTTGGTTCAAGTTGTGGGCGAGTTTGGTTCTCTTTCTGGCTGAATATCATCAGTCGCGAATATATTCGTTGCAAGGTCAATTTCTAGGGTTTACAAAGAGAAGCTAAGTCAGAATCGCTTGAGTCCTTAAATATACAACTTCGTGTTTGGGATGTAAAAGATCTAGAAGCATTGTGGTATCCAAAAAGTCAGAAAAGGGCTCTGAAAGGAATTTGGAAAATTTCCACATTAACTGGCAAGGAAGCTCCGAAGAAAGAGGAAGTGCCTCCAGAAAGTGAATTCTGACACCAGGTTCGTTAGAGGATACTGAAAGGTTCGAATTCAATTCAAACGAACATAAACCCTTCAAGCCTGGAAGTACTTATTAGCCCTGCATTGAGTAATACAGCAGTCGTCAGCATTGTTTAGTTAGAGGGTTTGAAGGCTGGCAACAAATGTGGGAGCCGGGTGCTCCGCTGGCGGATCCGCCCGCAGTCGCATATATCAGTTAATCGTGCCTTCGAGTTGGAAAGTGTCTCGTGGGGATAACATGGCCCCACTCTAAATCCTCACACACGCTCTTTTTCTCTTTCTGGCTTGTAGCCGAGGTTTGGTGTGATGTCGCGATGATCGTAGATCCTCTCTCCCTGCCTCTCTCCTTTGCTATACGATTGTGGCTCTCGGCTCGAGCTCAGCGGAAAACGTGCGTACGTTTACAGCTGATTCCCAGTCGTGACTGGGCGCTCGGATGAGCGTGGTTGAGTGTACAAGTGTACATGTGCGCCACGCGCATACCGGTATATACATCCTTTCAACGATATCATTAGCACATGTGTAAACAAACAAAGATAACATTAGAAGTATTCAACCAAACCAACTAAAATACCTTAATTAACCAACCTATGAGGTGCCTAAACCCTCGGAAATCTGTTTAAATTGCGGAAAACTTTAAAAAGCCTACGGGTCAATCTTTGGCTTCACCCGTACCGCTCTCCACATGTACATTGTCCAGATGTGATGACGGAATGTGTCTCCAACACATCCGAGGCAGATCATCACCCACGGAAGCGGCTGGCAGGCCTAATCAACGCACACAAATGCAGCCCAGTATTCGTCAGTGTAGCTGATACAGACGTATGGACTTACTATTCTCGTCAGAATCCAACTACACAGGCGCAAAACGCCAAGGGACTTCGTCAGACCCGGGCTAACTTGACTCGTCTCACAAAACTCCTAACCACATCTCAGTCTCCGGCTCCATGTCAATAAAAGATACAACTATTGCTACCGGCACCTCGCATCAACTCCAGAGACACATTTCACGTCAATTGAACACCAACCAATCACCCAGACCAATCGTTAATTCGTCACGTGACCCTCCATACAAGACAAGGGGACTCCAGGCTGCGAGAAGCTACACAATCAATTGACGCACAGTGGATCGTGGACAATCGACGATTCCTGATCATACGGAGTCTTCGAGGATCCAAAATCCTCTTGAACTTGGGATTCAAGTGGGATAGGTCTGAAATCATTAAGCTCCGGCCCCGTGGCCCCGTAATCGAGCTATTTTAGCGCACCCCACCCCCTCCCCCCGCCCTTCCGTGCAATTTGGATGCTGACTCGATTCGATGCTTCAATACGTGTTTCAACAGTGTCGTAATAATAATAGCTGATAATTACAGTGAAGGAACTCGGTGAGGACACTCTCCTAGCACCCTAAAGACACTTTTTGATACGCTGGCGACAAAGAGGGTCGAGTGGAATCTCAAGCAATGATTGATTCAACGATAACTCTACCAGAGTGCCAGTTGATAATGATGAACATTTACCGCTTCAGTTAGCAACATGCGTAGATCATCCTGTGAACCTAAACCACCATTTTTATTTCCTACCGTTTCATACGACTTGCCAAAGTGGTGAACTGTGAACTTCTTCATTATCGAATAATTTCTCTTACTCTTTAATGGTTCAAAGAACACGGACGAGTGTCCTAAATTTTCTTTAAATCTTCAAACACGTGGACCAAAGTTTGACTCCATTGATAATTATAGTGACGTGAGTGGCGCGCGATTTGAATCTATCGCAGAACAAAATATAGAATTTACTACGGAAGACTCCATTTTGAATTGATAATTGACACTTCACGAGTATGAGGCTGTTTTTCAACCGGCAAAAAACGTGAACTTTTGAATTTGGAGAAATTCTGGACTCGAGTTTGAGAATGGGCCTAGCAGGTACGTGTTCTCAACGATATCGAAATTTAGTCCAAAAGCAGGGTACAGTCGATGAAGGAAAGAAAATTCGAAAAAAATAACTAGGACTATTTAGAAGTTAGAAAAATCATTTTGAGTATTGGGTGAGAGAAGAAAATATTGAAGTTAATTAACCAGTTATTAAATAGCGATTAGTGGTCCCGACAAAAAAATTAATGTGTGCAGCACAACCTGCAAAAAAATAGAGAATCGTAGAACTTTCACAAATTTTGCAATCTGAATATATTCGCGTAGACACGTGGATTTATACGATTTTTTCTAGAGTGGAAAACATTTATTGATGCGTGAAAAAATCCTTGATAGCTGTGAGATAAACGGATAAAAAGTCGAGTACTCGTTCAAGAGGATTTTCAAGAGCTTGGATCTGATTGTGTACAAACTGTTCAATTATTTAATTGAATACATTTTTTAATACATTAATTTAATTGCTTTTCGGCCAAGCATGAGTTATTGAAATTCGTATAACACAAAAACGTTCAAAAGAATTAAAATAGTAGACCACGGAAATTTCTTTTATCGAAATGCTTTAATTTCGCAATAAAAATCTTTATTCATCTTCCCAACATTCACACGTACCCGAAATATTGACTGAAGAGAATTTTAGTGTTTTTATACCTGCTTAATTGTCAAAATGATAAAGCGACCTCTGAAATGTGTTTCTAAAAAAAAATGGTCGCGAATATATTTGTACGATATAATTAAAAATTCCATCATTTCTTTATTATTTTTTGTTTTTTTTTTCGGCTTATTATGCTTTTGACGTTGCATTAAAAAAAATGGCGGCAGAAAAGAGTCCCGAGACACGCGAGTGACGTCTTTCGATGCAATTTCTGTTGAAGCGACTTTTCGTGATCGCGGAATAGCACGCGAAATTTTTTATCACTTCGAGACACGCTTCTCTGTGAAACATTGAATTTTTATTTTTACTTCATGGTATCTACGATTCTATGGATTTTCGTTTAGGCTCTGAGCGTCGCTAAAAACTTTATATTAGAGTTATTTTCAACCTAATTTGAATAGGAATCAAGATGATGGCTTCACATAAACTTTGTCAAGGTTCAACGCTACCATTTGAGGAAAATTTTTCGAGCTCATAGTCATTATATTCGTGTTTATTTTCCGCATGAAAAAAACCCTTTGGATGTTTTTTTCTTATTTTTTTTATTTTTGTACGTGATCAACAGAGTTTTCGTCCCAACGCTTTTTTGTCATAGCAAATTGATTGATGTGAATGAAAAAAATTTAATCGAATTCCGTTATCTCGTCATATTTTTTTTCCTACTCCGGAACGTTGAGATGTTTGAAGATAAATATACCAATCTCAGAACATGGTGTGTCCGTGTGTGTGTGTGTCCGTGTGTGTGTGTGTGTACGCGCGTATTTATTTCCGCGTTTCTGCGGAAAATTGCGGCGCAGTTGTCTCCGGAGATACACAAATCCTGGCTACAGAATAATTCCATCGACTTTTAATTAATTAAATATATACATATCCAATGGTTTTTCAGTCAATTTTTATTACTACGAATTATACAATTCCCCCACAATAACTTATAGCCGTTTTTGTTTTAAATAAGTCCATACAATATGAATCAAATAAAAATGAAACAATGTTTTCAAAAATTTGTTTAGAAATAACAAACATTATTGAAACAAATTTTTCCAAACGCAAAAATGTTTTGAAACGCAGGAAAAAAAAACACTTTATACTGTCGTGCAAACACATCGAATAGGTCATTGCCCAATTCTCCTTCGTCCCATAACATTGCCAAGGTCACACACCCGGATGACCTCTTTTAGGGTCGTCAAAGGTGTTCTCTTTTTCCCGGCTTTTAAATTCAATTTTTTAATTAACATATTTATTTGCGAATATTTAATAATTATCATTAAAACTTCATATTTCACTCATCAAAACGATCATAATTCATTTTAAATTTTTTCAATACATATAGCAATATTTTCAAGATATTAATAAATTTATTTTATTTCTCAATTTTGTAAATTCTTTCAAGTTTATTTTAAAACATTTATCAATTTTCTTCCGATATATTTCGACTGTTTTTTTTTTAGTTAATGTTTGACGAATACTATTAAAACTTGTTTACTCATGAATCGACATGACCATAATTGGCTGAAATTTATTAAATAAATATCTCAATATTTAAATATCAATTGGGAATTAAATTTAAAAAAATGTATGATTATTTAAAAATATTTTTTTCCAACACTTTGCAATATTTTTTAAAGGCTTGCCTACCAAGGCAGTGGGAACTATTTGGTTATGATAATAAAGTGCTAATAGCAATGGTAAATACGAGCTGGGATACTAGTTCGACGTTTCAGTAGAAATTTTTTTTGAATACCTTTTTTAGCGCGTCGAAGAAGTGAAAAAACGACGAGGCAGCTCGTATAAATAATACATAGCTCACAAAGTTAATACGTAACGTCACAAATAGTGTTCGCAAGATCGAACGTAGTGTGCGTGCCCATTTACACAAGCAATCGAGCTCGGAAAGTGGGGGCTCTCATCCAACCCGTGACTCAGCGGTTTCTGGCAGGAAAAAAAATCACGCACACACGTATGATTGCTTCGGATCGAGTCTTGCTTGGCGAACGCATAAATTTCATACCAACTTAGTTACAACGATTTGCAGTACTTAAAGTTGTTCGATTTTTTTCTTAAGGCGTTCGTTTACGAATTTGCTTAATTAAAATAGCTTTAAAAAACCATTAAAATTGAAAATAAAACTGTTAAATTCGATAAAAAACAGTTAAAAATTTAACAATGGCAAAATTAATTAACCATAAAATTAAAAAAAAAAACAAA
>JABSMR010048362.1:0-14857 GCA_018902295.1 Dusona sp. PSUC_FEM 10030013
AAATGTCGAATTGTCCTTGTTTCATTACCTGAACAGCCCACAATAATAATTATTATTATAATAAGTATAAGACGCTCCAGAAAGTCGCTTGTCACGTATATTTACAGGAGGTCCCATATTAATTTACATAATGTAAAGTATACGCCTAAAATGCTTGATTTCAAAAGAATAATTTTACCGAAGTGATTTCGTTTCAATAAAATAACAAGGATCCTTAGTACCGATGGCGAGAGGCTAATAAAGAAACCGAATCACGAGAAGAGAAACCACGTCACGTATTTCATTGTGTATGTTTATTAGCTATTATGAATATAAATAAGTAAAACGAGAGGAAGAAAGGAAGAATGGTTTTTTATTTATATACGATTCAGAAGATCTATGGGGATTGAACGAGGAAACGAGATCAATCTTTCGTAGGCACCCATTGCTGAAGATCAAATGAAAGTCTCAGGGCAAAGTACTCTATACAATACTGCTATACAATAAAATACTAATACCATATTTATTTATATATATCACGTAGTATTTGTACGAGAGACCAATATGAAAGGGTGCAATATACACGATTTACCCGTAGTGACGTCACTTACGATCTTTTGTTCGACTCTGTTCGATACATCTGCTAGTAGGTTTAACCTCTTTTGGCCCCGGGTTCCCCGGTTCCGATACTTATCAAACGAAGAGAATCGTGATCTTCATTTCTTTCATACGCCTGCAATACTATATACTACCTACGTGAATACGTCTTGTAATTCTCGCCGGTCGGATTGAACGAACCGCCGACGCGCTCCAGACTTCGATAATTACACCCTGGAAATCGGCACCGATCGGAATACCGGAGTTCTTTACCTTGGCGAACAATAACACTCTGACACAATAATATTTTAGTTCTTAAAATAGCACTGTAAACTATACACTATTATATCGATACAGCTGTTTTTAATTAGAGAAAGGTGCAAAAAATACATCATTTTATGGGCGAAACTTAGTGCCCACTTAATTTCTTATTAGTTTATCAATGTATGCATCATAAATAGTCCAATTGCCAATCATTAATCTCTAATTATCTTTTTATTAGAAATGTATCATCGAACGAGACCACAATTTAAAATCCATTGCCATTATAGTCGATATTTATATCGAAACTTTCAAAAATTTGATGGAATTTAATTGGATACCGAACACATATATAACGAAAGAATTTCTAAAATCACGACCCCTCAAATTTTTGGGCCGAATATTCCGCGTCTTCTTTTCTCTACAGGTATTTAAATGTGGTGTATAGAGAAGGTCACAATATAACACCTTGAACGATAATTACGGACTATAAATCAAGCATCAAGACATACATAATGTGCTTGGGAGACGTCAGCGTATGGTGGTCGAGAACAATGTCCCTGAGTAAGTGCAGTACTAGCGACATAGAGAAACAGATAAAAAAAAAACGGGAAAGAGAGAATTGGTATTATCACAAAAAAATCAACAAAAATGAATCACAACGCGGATCAACGAGCTATTGTGCGAACCAATGCAACGCAGTTTCAAAGGGCGTGTGACGGCTGAAGCACTCGTCTTCCCTGATCCTTTGAGCCTTCACGCGAGTAATCAAGCATTAAACCTACAGAGTGGCCCAAAAGTTGTACTGAAATTTATAGGGTAAGAAGACCATAAAATTCTCATTCGAAAAGTCCTGATCTACTTTCTTCTCCGATGCATAGTTGACGAGATATTAATTGCATATTAATCGTTTGCGTGTTATCACTCGATGCTTCCCACTTGTCCATCGCTTGTGGCTAATTCTAATTTATTAATATCTCAACAACGATGCATCAGAAGGAAAAACGGTTAAAAACATTTCTTCTCTAAGTAGGAAAACTTTATCGATCTCCCTTCTACATGTGGAGCTTTTGATGTGGCCTGTACAATAATCGATGGTTGAAAAAAAATCATGTGCTCACTCGTGTTGCAGAGAAAAATAAAGGTTGAAAAAAATCATCTCGAAATGCCCGTCTGAGACACACACCTGGTCACGGGATAGAGCTAGCCAGTTATGCAGTTAACGCTTGCAATTCCTTCGTCTCTCTTGCTTTCTGCCACGCTTTCTGGGCGTGTCGGTGTTAGCGAGCTCGTTTTGCTGTACACGCGGGTTATGATACTCCGATTCTACGCACACAGTACGAGGATGCATACAAGTGAAATAACACCAGCATGAGACAACTCTACGACAACACCAGTGTCGCGTGGGTCGAACTATATTATGCCCCAAGATCTTGCGGCCCGGTTCTGCGTGAGACTCGAAACACTTCGTCGACGGATGAAAGGCAAGAAGGATGTATGTGACATTCCAGGGTACTTGAGTCACCCCATTTTTCGAGGTTGTCAAAAAATGATCTAAAGCGTGCAAAATTGAGGTCGATACCTGAATAAAATCATCACAAAGTTTGAACACTTCCAATTTTGTCCATGAATAAGGCTTTCCATTAAATGAAAGTAATATTGTTAAATCAAATTGAAAAATAATACCATTTTTTCTAAAGGAACTGAATTTTTTTAATAATACTTAAAAATCCACCTTAAAAAATAAACTTAGAAATCGAATTACTTTTTCCTCACGTCGCAATGAATATAGCTATGTATAAACTCTTCAGCCCTGCACATTCCAGCACGGTTCGATCCATGCGCACACTGAACAATCGCAGTCCCTAGAACTCCGACAAACGAATGCATATAGCTCTTATCCTGCTGACAGTAGATTCGTACGGGCTGGTAGAAAATTTTTGTAGTGTGCAGAGACGAAACGAATGGAGTTGGCAGGTCGAGCGAACGCCCATTACATCGAGCGAACAAACGCACTGAGAGTCATGCAAGAAATGCTTCAGTGTCCGAGAGAGGCTGTGACAGAGAAGCAGGAGCTCTCGTTGGCGAGCAAGAGGATGAAAGGCATTGAAAAGTACGTTGTAAGCGAGCTGTGAAACGTATATGTGTATGCGTTTTCCTCTCTTCCTCTCTCTTTCTCTTAGAACACGCGCCACTTTGCTAGATCTACGTGGTCGTTTGGGTAAACGCGTGGGCGCTGTCCAAAGAGTATGCGACTTGAGAGAAAGAGAAAGAGACGTGTGTGGATGCTGTAAAATCCAGGTGCCGTGTGTTACCATATGTCCCCATGTAGGTAGATTCTCTCTCTCTCTCTCTCCCTCTCTTTCTCTGGCCGAGCAAAATACTTGCAACTCTGAAAGCACACTTCTCTTTCTTTTCTCAAAAACAAGCTAACTTGAACATAAAGTAAAAAAAAAAACAATTTGCAAGTATCTCGTTCGGCAATATCAGGTGTATGCAGATCGAGCAAGTTCCTCGACTTTTAGATCTCTTTTCTATCTCGACCGTGGGGTCTCCCTTATTTGAAAATAACTCAGATAACATCCTTCCAAATGGACCGTAATTTCGAAAGCGATGGTAATGTTCCATAAAGACACATTTTTTACCAATACAACTAATCGAGAATATTCGTTCCGGTGAGCTGTTTTTATCGCTATGGGTTTCGGACCTTTGAGTATCTTTTTTATTTGCTTAGTCTCTATTGCATTGGATTTAATGTAAAATGGTGCATTTCTTTCTCGTAGAATTATGCTGTTTCATGCAGATATAATTATCAAAACGATAATTATTGAATTAACCGAAAAACAATAAAAGCAACTAGTCTTGATCGATATACTCCGACCAAGAGTTTTTTGCACAACGATTATTGCACTGCCTATCGAGAAGTTACTTCCTGAGCAGCCCCCTTGTTCGTGGAAGTTGATGCAGATATGAAGCTCGAATATGATCGGAAGCAGTAGATCTTCCACCACCCTCGCAAATTGACAACATTGATTGCACAGACATCTGACTGTTTGAAAGTAAAGTAATGATATAATGATAACAATAATCAAGAGACGCGGCAGCGGCTCGACGCCAAGTATTAAAAAGAAGCGTATCGCGAGCCCTGCCGTAGTCTTATAGCTGCCGTACTCTTATTATACGCCAATATGCCCGTTTTGTGACGTATCAATATACAATTAATTTCATTTTGTCACGATGTGAGCGGATCAAAATAAGAAACACGGAATATACTCGAAATAAATCTTTGTATCTAATAATCCTTAAGTATTGACAACAAACGTTTATTTTTTTGCTTTTTCCAATTGCCCTTCCTAATATTATAGTCCCTTATTCGATAAAAGCTGCCTGCTAAATATTAATCGGTCGTAAATAATCATAATAATTCAAATTATTAGTCACATTCTCCGAAAGGTTTCGAAAACCTGAAGCAATAAAATTCTCGTGCCTAAATCTTGCGGTCAAAGTATAATTGTGCTTTGAATAATAATCGATTCGATCGTGCAATATTTATCTCGGTAATAAACTACATCTTACAGTGTCGGCCACGGGTACTAATGCAAATAATTCACACGCCCGCTCCTAGTCGATCAACAGAAGAGAAATTAACTAGCGTTACTAAACGTTATGAGATATTGAAACTAAACGTTCACGCGGGAGAGTTTTGCCTTCAGGGAAAATTATGAATTGCATGGAATATTTTATATGTACGCACGAAGGTTGATACATGTATACATACAGGTCGGTGACAGTACATTAATGTTATAAACGGTTGTTTAACATCGCGTCGTTGACAACGAGTTTCAACACTAAATCGAAACGACCGAGAATACCACTTTTCCACTGAAGAAAAAAATCTTTCGAAAAAATGAAAAATTGTAATAGCCAATCGAGCTCAAATTATCGGGATCGACGTGTTCGTGTCATTTTTCCTTAAAGCCATTGGATATACCCGGAAGGCATCACTGGTATAATCTTATATGCCCGTGGGTCCGTAATGGGTACGTCTACATGCATAGAGGTGGATGGAGATTGCAGTGTCCGGCGAAGTAAAGGCTTGACGACGACTATAGAGTCATTGGCCAATAGCTAATCAATACAGCACAATAGAATTTAATAAAAATAAGCCAATAACGGTTTCCTATGTATAATTAAGCGAGAAATCTCGTTAACCGATTTAACGGTCATTTTTTTTACGTTTGTCAGAAATTTTCATATTATTTGTTTATAAAGCTCAAGGATGATTAAAATGCTTACAATGCAGTTTTTATAAGCGATCTTTTTTTTCGCTGCTTATTGTCTTTTAATTCATTTGGTTAATTTTAATAAAAAGCCAATGACTAAATCATGCATTTTTTGCACATAAATCCATACAGGGGCCTCGAGAACGTATAGCATGGGAAGACACAAACTCGCGCGGCGCCCTTTTGCCCACGTTGTGTGTAACTTGATCCCACATAAATGAGCGAACGACACACGGAATCTCGTTACACGCGCTTTATCGTTCATCCTGCTTATTTACAATATTGATGGAAGGTTTTCTTTCTGAGGTTAACTCTCGGCCGCTGATAATAATTCTATACGGTCGCTTGATTTCTTTTTCAATGGTCATTATTTTTTTCTTTTCTTTTTTTTTTTTGCGAACGAGGATATGGGATACCTATCTCAACATTATGAGGAATGACATACACGTCACGGGGCTTTCGTGTAATCAATGCATGATTGATAGAGGTACGTTAATGAGAAGAAGCTTTAGATATTTAAACTTTTCTTGTCAATGTATGTTTTATAGTTCAACGTCTAAACCGAAGGAACTTTTTATTTTTCAACGCGTTAGGAAATAATGAAAATAAAAGATTGAAGTAAAATCCAAAAAATTATTTGTTGGGTCATTCATGCATGCTACCTCAATGCACAATTTGACAAATATAATAGTTATAATATATAATTCCATTGAGGTGACTGTAAAAGATTGTATATCATTTTTAACGGTTACCCTTTCTTTTAAACTCTTGTTAATTAATTGGCACCCGTTATGAGGTGCGAGGCATACTACATTAATTATTCATTCACGAGAGTCATAAGCTGGCAGTTTTAAAACGACGAGTGCGTGCAATGTTCTGGTTATACCAAATTATGTCTGAAAGTTAAAAATTATATACAAACTTTTTCAGTCGTTATAAGAATGAGTTATTAAAAAAAAAAAAAACTTACCTCTTACTGCTGCGTTAAGTCGATCCAAATTGGCCAAAGTTAAAGGTATAGGTCCAAAATTCATAACAATTTTTCCAACATGACGGAGATCCCCGAAACCCGAATCTCTACGGGCCATAAATATACCGGTATAACTTCGTCTAACGTAAGACGCGCATGTGTCATTGAGAACGAGTTCAAGGGTTGTATTGAGAAATCCTTTTATAGCTCTTTTCACCCTCACTCGAACAGAATGTCCTCTCCGCAATTCCTTTATTTTACCGGTAAATATGTAATCGGCCTGATGTATCTTGTCGAGAAAAATTGTTTCGTTCTTTATGTCCGCGGTAAGATTTGCACGACACTCGAGTAATTCGCGCGTCGTCGGTGTTGTCGCGACAGCATGAATGCCGAGGATCGACAACACGAGTAACGACGTTATTATTCTTAAAGTTTTTGTCATTTTTGCAGCTGTGACGGTTGATGATTTCTCGCCCATAAATTCGTCTTTTCTACGTCGTGTCCAATACTGTGAATTATTCAAGCTGGCCGAAACGATCTCATCACTTTCATCACTTTTCAGATATCATTTGTAATCGAAGGAAATTTTACATCGCAACCTTCCTTCAAAAATATATCTTTTCAATATTCCTTTAATATCACAAGCTCCCTCTAGTCGGTTTAACAATAAAATTCAAAGTTACTAAAGAATTATCGATTTTTTATCCAATTTCAGGCGACATCAAGATCTGTCATCATATGTAATGCAAACTCCGTGTACACACGTATAAATATTTCCAAAAATTTTTCCCATCAGACTTACTGAAGTAATGCATCTAATAGCACAGTTGGGAGTAGAAAAAAAAATTGTATTCTCGAGTATGTACGAGGCTCGTCGTGTACCGTCGATTCCTGAAGCGCCTGTTCAAGTGGGGAAGAATGTGGGTATGTACGGGCCACTTCAACGACGATTACGAGGGCGGCTTAGCCCGTTATTCAAAGTGGATTCTGGTCGACTTTGTCCAGTAGGTAAAAAAACGCCGTTCCAAACATTTCGGAATTCCGAAAAAAGACGTTCAAGATAAACGATAAACGAGGTACCCGTATGGTTGAAATATTAAATATTGCGCATAAATCTTCTGAAAGATTTGAATACGTCCGTAAACGTGTTGCATCGACCTAATGAAAAAAAGGGAGGATGACGAGATGGACCAAGTTACGGTGGACCCGGACACTTCTCGTTCGAAGACGACTTCTGATCGAGAGATATCGCGGGAAAGTGCGCCCCGGCGACTCATATATATAGGTATAGGTAGAGTAAGCAAAAGGCGTCAAGACCGCGAGAGAGTCTTCTAAATGGAAACGAGTCCGATCCTTGGGCAACAGGTTGGCGCCGCAACTCTACCCACGCCTCTTCTCTCTCGTTTTACAGAGAGAGGAAGAGAGATAGACACATAACATAGAGACACTAAGATTTCCAATCCTCTCCGCTTTACTTAGTACATACACGAGTTCGATATGTACACGATACAAACACACACACACACACACACACGCACGTGCACAAATACACAAATACACAGCACTGAATAGGCGTTGATCCCTTCGGCGTGACGCCCCGATTCGATCGGTCACTTTTTTTTTATCGACTGTATATCTACTCACTCCCTTGTCACGGGCGAATGAGACGTCTTCGCCTTCCCTGTGGGACCCAACTCGAGATATCATACGGTGAGAAATCGTGAGAATATAAAAAAACGACGGAAGAAGAAAAAAATTGTTCGCGGGTGTGAGATTGAAAGACTGGAACGATTCAAGGGACCGACGACGACTGCAGGAAGTTCAGAACGAGTCCTGTCACCGTTAAGGACTTGAATATAGATTTATATTTATAAGTATATATTCGCATATATTGTATATTATGTACTATATAGTGAACACAAGACGTACGATCGAATCGTGACGAATCGTTAAGCCGATCGTTACGCGAGAGTGTTAATTTTTCAACAGCTTCGCGCTCATCCCTCGAAAAATGAAACTCTCGGCTAAACGACCGTAACTTCTCGAGGTAAGATGCTCATTTCAAATTATCATCCGTAAGAAATTTAATGAACGACACTTTTTTCGTGGTACCGTGCATCAGTCACACTCGTTTCAAGAATTAATGCTTGCGTGATTAAGAGAAGGAAATCACGAAGCCAGGGAAAGAAGAACTTCTTTGAGCAATAATTAACTTTCACCATTCAGGATACGCGTGCGGGGAACTTTATTGGGAAGAAGGTAATAACGTAGTTTATCCAGAGATAATCCCAGCTATAAACGTCCACCAAATGCCCGATATTTCAGTAAAAGTTTACGAATTTTGACAGTCCCGCTGCACTTTTCTCATTTATCTTACGATTTTTTTTCTTTTTTAGACACCGAAGCTCATTCGGGTAATTGCACTCTTTCATTCTTCCGCGTATAATGCAATAACTTCATTTCAGCAAACATCACAATGCTGACCTTGATTTTTCTATGTTTTTTACTCTTGAGTTTTGGATACTTTGAAAACAGTTTAAAACTGCCTGTCGGAGAAAGGTAGTTGTGGTTTTTTTACGAAGCAGCTGAGCAATATACGATATATGCGCACTGTAATGTCGTAGCGAGAAGGAACCGAAAAAGCTGACGTACCGGCGTTCAACCACAGAGCCAGGTCGTAAAATTTCTTGGGGATGATTGCAATCGCTTTTCCCTTCTCTTTCGTTCCCGTGTCAGTACACATACATACGACACACCTAACCTGGTAGTCAAATATGGAGATGTATGGAGGAGAATCTAACTGTGATATTTCGCTGCACACACTTCGTTCACGAGAAAGTTCGAGAAGAACAGATTTCGCGGATGAATGAAGGCTCAATTTATTGGATTAGCCGGAAGAGCCAAAAGACTTTATTGATTGTCAATAGTAACATCGGTCTTCTGCCATGTACTGGGAGAGCCAAAACTGTCAAACTTTATATTCCGAAAAGACATATAATAAAAAAAAGTGCAGGATATTAAACTGGATGTGAACAAACGAAACTTCAGGATTATTAAAAACCATCCGTTTGACAAATTTCACTGCATAATCCTAGATTTGTAATCCACATGCAGAATGACACCGGAATATGACAGTCGAGAATATTCGCATCATCAACAACATCAAGAATCTCTGCACAGCTGTCGAAACAAATCGTAGATGTCCATGGCCTCCTGTCATCACTAAAAGTCACTGCGAGTTTGTTGAAACATGTCAACATCTCACAATTACAGCGTAAGGTTTGCCACTGTCAATAAATTAATTTGACGGATGAATTTGTTTGTAGTCCAACCCGAACTGTCATCCTTTAAAACACTTGTGTCACCGTTAACCAACAATTCACTGAAACACTATAGAAATACTGAAAACCGAAGTTTCACAATCGTCACCGATAAAGTTGTCAACTAAATCCACCAAAGTATTCACGCGATCGTTTGCAATCTTCGCTCGTTGACAATCGACTTTCAATACAGATTTTCGTTGAATGAATATGGTAGCGCGTATTTACGATCGTTATGAGATGATTGGTCGCAGTTATTGTTCAACCGCACTGTCAATAAACTGTCAATAAGAAGCTAATCCAATGCTTCGCGTCAGACACGGCGTGAAATTGACACGTACAGTGAATAAATAAAATCAGGGAATTCCCCTCGCGTTAGGGTACGACTATCGTTCGCGCTTATCCACTGTCTACTGTCGGACATACGACGTCCACTGTCCTCTCAGGGGGGATTGGTACGAGCGCGTGGTCCCGAGAACGCGCTGCCGGGGCAACAGTTAAGGATTGACAAAGACAAAATGATCACGAACGCTAGTAGCTGAGAAAGATCGAGAGAGAAAAAGGCAACGGAGGCAGTGGTTGGATGGTGGTGGTTGGTCGCGTGGAGGCACGCGCTGGACCGTACACGGCAAAATGTGGATGCTGGCTGGGACTACAGCGTGTAGGCGTGTATACATATACATATATATTTATGTGTATACACATATGTATGTATATATTTCCTTAGACCTGTGTGCTCGAGCGAACGAATGAGGAAGCGAGATGAAATTCAGCGTAGAGCAAGATCAAACGACTGGCTACAGCACGAGTCAAAGAGGAACGAAGAAAAAAGCTCAAGTATAAGCAATGAGAAAGAAAGCGATGAGGTCGACGGGAACGGAAAGAGGGGGGAAAAAAAGAAAGATATGTAGATGCAAGAGTCCAAGGTAGCAGGGTGAAAGAACGAGACAGAACCATGAGATGTTGATGATGACTCAAGTGGAGAAGGAGAATGCTTTTTTCTCGTAAGTGTGTTGTTTCTCTCTCACTCTCTCTCTCTCTCTCCCTCCCTGTTTTTCTCTTTCATGTGCGTGTGAGAATGCGTGTGCCAGATGAATCTGTACGGGTGATGGCAGGCAGCAGTCTGACGAAGATGGAAATACAAGAAGCAACTCCCACTATAAACTGCTACACAGGGGGAAATGGCCCCCTAGGCATGCATTCACGAGACCACGAGCATCGACGACACACGTCATATGTGCGTTTCCAGTGGCACACATGTGTATTTCTTAACTGTGCGGGAAATAACTTATTTTCACCTCTATTCGAATAAACAGTTTGGGATTATATTAAATTATGAATGTTTGGTATGAGGTGTACGAGAGTTCCCAATGGGCAGGGTTCATTTCTAGATTGTAGCTACGAAAGCAAAGATTGATCTCATTGCGACGAGGTGTATCGAAAGCCCTGGTCGAATGTACCATCGGCAATAAATTCTGAACCATTTTGCGGGTCGACGAGTCGCACACACGCATGGCGCCGTTGAGATAAGACGATCTAATCGATAAGTGCTTAACGAGGAACGGACTATACTTGACTTTATAATTCATGACGATCGATAATGATCCAGCCAAGTCGAATCAAGGACTGCGATCCCAGCACCGTCAGCCGTTTATAACTGCGAGCGCCACACACGTTATTCCCTGCACCTTTGATCCGTCTTTCTTCGTATGCCTACGGTCTTCTCTTGTTTTTTTATATTCTCTTCTCACTCTTTTTTACTCCGCGGCTTTTATTCTCGCGCCCTTTTTTCCGCACACACTCGACAGTCCGTTGCGTTCCCTCATGCGCTTATTTATCTTCAATCCGTTAAATCTCCGTTTCCCTTCTCCGTCTTTTGTCCCTTTTTTTACGCACACATACAGCGAGTGGAGTGAACGCCGGAGTCACGAGAGCGAGCGGGCACGAGGCCGTGAAAGATCCATACACCCACATCAAAGAACAGGAGAAAGCCGTACACAGGGTCCTCACATGCTGATGGGATTTACGATTTTAACGAGCCCGAGAAAAGGCTAATGGATCACAGCCTATCGATTCGGTCCTCTTACCCCCTTTATGCCCTCGGTAGCCTGTTCTTCGTTCTTATTTTTTAGCTATACTGTCTCATCCTATTATTCTACCCTTCTTGGACAGTCATCTTTATTTAGACCTCGAAGGAAATTAAATTAATCAATTTGTTATCATTCGATGACGATATAAATATAAAAAGGTGTTTGCAGACTCATATATCATTCATTTTTTCCATAGTCACTGCTTCATAGCCACTCTTTCGACACCATTATTTTATTATACATATTTCTCCATTGCTTCTCGCACACAATGAGCTCATCGTTAAATAATTGTGCACAAGAATATTATTTTTTCACTTTTAATTTATTTCTGCTCCATTGTCGATGGTCGAAACTAAACTCATTTCGAATTCACTGTGCGAAACTACAATAGCATTGGTTTTTTTTTAAACATAATTTCTCCAGCTATCAATATCACCAAAAGTCAGTTTTTTCCGAGACCATGATGTCAACTCTAAGAAAAATCATATTCTTGCAACGATGTCATACTTTGAAACAAAGAAAATATTTAAAAAACTCAAAATCTCTAGTACAATATCTCAAAATTTTCGTGTTATAGTGAAGCGAATTTTTTTTTCCATTTGTAGTAAGAGGGATGTCGAGAAAGCGTTTGATGTTAAGTGAGCTTGTTCCCATAATCATAAGTCGCTTATCGCGGACATTGCCAGGAATATTTCACGGTGGATAGATTATTAGAGAACATACGCGTTTTGCATAGTCCTCATTTCCAAGAGTCGGGCGTATGGCGTATTCTATAATATTATCGGTTGATCCACACCAAGGATTTCTATATCGCCTGATCTTAGGAGGGAGAGATAAGGCGTGGGACGCCAGAGCCCATTCGTTGCAATCGTCAAAATATATATAAATATAATTGAGCTTGAACATTCAAAGAGACTTAACAGAGGTTGTTTGGCGTTTCTAGACATGAGAATTTTGCCATTTTGTCTATCAGTGCTCATATATACGCGAATATACTTATCGGCATTTGTGTGTGTATGTGTACATATATATACGCGTCGACTTCTATGAGTTTTGGTATTCAATACCGTTAACACTATTTTACGTGTGTATGCTATTCATACGTGTCTTTCTTAAGAGTCTATTCCTTGACTTTCCGTTGTCTGGGTTGCTGGACGATCCACTATTCTCCCGCATGTACACCTTGTTACGGTAGCATGTTTTCGAACGCTGATAAGCTCCCACGTGATCCATACGCTCGTACATGCAATAGATACAGGACAAATCTGACTAAATGCGCCTAGAAGGATTTTTCGGTCATTGAACATGCACTGTTAATTTGAGATCATCCTGTGAACATCTCAAAGATTATTATTTTTTGCTTACATTGACCATTAAAAGTTTTGTAAGACGTAAGATAATTCAGGGATTTTAAAGGATAATTTCATTTACTTAACTATTTATGATTAATTAATAAACATTTTATTATCAATTACTAAGAATTCTAATCAAATTTATTAGGTATCTCGCTTTAGAATTAATCGATTTACAAATAATGTGCTCGTTTATATAATAGTTATTATTTTATATTATTCGCGTTGAAGTGTTTAACTAATCCTGAAGTTGATCTCAACATTTTATAGTAAAAATTATTAGCCTGTTACATCGAAAGGATAGAGGAACCATATAAACCGGAAGCGTGATTGTTCGACGCCAGAGGAAAGAACACGAAACCGTCGTCGATGACGTTCCACGAAGAATGAGAGAGAATGGATTATGAGACAAGAGATGCTGTGCCTCTGGGATTCTGCGAGTCATCTCGTACAATGCTCGAGTGGGACCAAGCTCCCAGATCTTTTTAATACCTGGATACACGTCTAGAAGCAAAATATATTCTATAGAAATACTTACAATGGGACATTTCATGTCAAATTATTGGATCACAGAAGTTTGTAGATAATTGAAATATCCTTTATAAATAAACAGAAAATAGAAAAATTTCGAAGAATCCAGCGATCATGCAGAAAAGTTGACAAACTCAATTCACAGTTTTTAACGAGCATGATGCACGCTCCCCTGATTGGACTTACTATGATGGCATTTCAACCGATTCCTAAACATTCAACAGACCAAGTTTAGTGCATGAAATCATTCGATCCTTTCGCGGACTACAATTTGATCTGAATTATTACTTTGACATTGGAAAGGCTTCCTCTTCCGGATGTCGATTTAAAGTAGTTTAGAAAAAGACGTTAGTAATATCAAAACAGTCCTGTCAATTATATTCGGTAGTGTTAATTGAACAAAACTGAAAAACAATATCAGTGACATATGAAAGTTCAGGATTGCTGTAACAAAACGTAATTTAAGGATAGAAAAATACTTTGTTGCATTCTTTTTTGTTTTCTTTGCAGATTAATTCACAGGCTATTCAAATTGCTGTGGAATTCGGAATGGTTAATGTGACATAAAATGCCCCATATGGAGTGCGTATGGAGGTACAGAATGAATACCATTTACGATTGCGTTCATACGAGCGCACGAAGCTGAGCGACTTAAACGTTCGCGTGCACGCTTGTAATGCCGACATCGTTAAACCTTTATATATTTGTCAAGAGTATTTGAGTAATGTCCGAAGAACGAAGAGATCAAGAACTCGACGGTTTCTCACTCTGTCTCATTTTTCCCCGCTCACACACGCATCTTTCCCACTTTTCTTCAACGATCCTCTCCTTCACTTTTCACTGTTCGAGCACGCGTCTGGTCTCGCACTTGAGGTGACCATTTCTACTAACGGCGATTGCATTTTACCGAGTGTCATTTTTTTTAGTCATTTTCGTTTGTAAGAGAAACTGCCATCGAACGAAAGCGAGCAATCGTATTACGATAGCGTCATCTTGGCAATAATTGCGCGCGCTAAAGCAAACCTCTGTATCGTCCTCAAAGCCGCGAAATGCAAACATTTTCCTTCCATCCAGTGTATTATGCCAATATTGACACTAACTTTCGATCTATGACAGTTCTCAATGACATTCTTTGAAATTATTTATTTAATTACTTAATGTTAAAACATGTTGCGTTATTTCTTAACATCGATGTGAAAGAAACCTATGAATAACCGTGCAACCTGGGCCGGCACTGTTAATGATCATAAATATTTAACTTATCGAGATTAACGGCTTTTTGAAATGGTAAATATTATACACTGTAACGATAAATGTGTCGTGTGACATTTTCAGGTATTTAACATAATAAAGAAAAGAGCAGTCAAGCATGAACATACTTAAGATTTTTGAATCATGTAGTTTCACAGTTTTAAGTACAGTAGCAACTTTGCTCGGACATATTCATTTATTTGTAATTTTTTATTTTTTTAAA
>JABSMR010048472.1:0-14845 GCA_018902295.1 Dusona sp. PSUC_FEM 10030013
TATTATATTAATATTAAACATTGATATAACGAATATGGTACAAATAATATATTAAATATTATTTTTCTATTAAAAATATCATCCAAAGATCGTAAATTTGTTGTCAAGCAGAGAGAAAGTTGGACGATCACGAAAATATTATCGTAAGGATCTACAATTTTTTTTGTGTCTCACTGGTCTTTAGAAAAATATCCCGTCGTTGGGCGAACCCTCGAGATCGTACGAATTAATTTCATAAGCCCTAAACTGTGAGCGCACGTGTGCGAAACGGGGGAGAAATGGACAGAATGAGAGAGAGACAAGAAGAGGAAAAAAAGTGGAGACCGCCAAGATCGTCCCTCGTTTCGTCCGATCGAATGGTTCGTCATTCGTCATTCGTGGGAGAAAGATCCAGCTCAAGGATATATGTATATATTACGAGTGATCTTCCAAACTTTATTATAACGCGCACATATGCATATATACAGTATATATATGTATACTATATAGGGTATATGCAAGGTATATATGTATGTAGATAGATCGAAGAGTCGGACGAGCACCACCCGAGCCAACACGTGTCGATTCCTTGTTCGACACGCTCTATACTCGCTCCCTGTTTTCTTTTTTTTTCTTCCTTTCCCAGGCGCGGATTCCGCCCGTTTTATACGCGCCACTCTCGGACTCGAAGGAATCGTAAACGAGTCGCGCGCGGGAGAGAGAAATATTCAACCGTTATAATCCAAGTGTCTCTCCGGGGAACGTGTGCGAGTGAGCGAGAGATTTTGATTTATTTTTAAGATTTTATTCGCATTTCGGATTGCGAGTCTGTGGCGAAAACGACTCGGTCGTTGTAAAAAAGTCAAGCCTCGTCTAATATCGAAAGATTATTTATGAACGATCATTATTTTTTATCGTTTCTCTTCCCCCTCTGTCTGTTCCGTCGATCGTTTTTTTTCCTGTCATTTATTTTCATTTGGGTTTGCACTAGGGCTACAAATGCCATGTTTTGTCTAAGAACAACTGTGTAAAGAAAATCATTAAGATACGAGAGCCGAGGTCGGGGTTCAGTAAGAGATAAGGAAATTATCTTTTTTCTCCTCGTCTGGAACGATCTTCAAAACAAATAATAAAAAAATGTCGAAATAACGGAGTCCATCCTTTTTCGAGACGAACCATGGAATCTGTCGATTGGTTGTTTTTTGGAACCGACGATGCACGAAATAATTTATGAAATAATTATTTATTAGAAAAACAGAAAGAGAGAGAGGAGAGAGAGAGAAAGAGCGCGTATCGTCGAACGGACGAGCCATTACAGAGGCGCGTCCTTTGGGACCCCCGCTGGGTCGCGCGGTGGAATGCTTCGGCTCTCTATTATAAATATCTTGAGCCATCCAGAGGCTGGTTCGGGGACTCAAGGCGTGGGACCATCAGAGTCTCCGGCGTGTTCTCTCGTGCGTGAGAGAGTTATATTTAGATATTAGAATGCTTGGGAAATAAAGTATAAAAAAGCTGAGGAAAATGATGAAATTCGGTCTTACCTTGGTCGTGGCAGTGGTGGATTTTCCGTTATCTACGGTTATCGCATAAATCTCAACGTCGTAACGATCAATACGGGATTCTCGATCGAGGGGCACAGCAGTCACGAGTACACCGGTCTTTGTGTCAACGTCAAATAGTCTGTCTACTTGTTGACCGGTGCTCGCGGCAGTCACATTTGTCACGTAATATTCGACGTCCCGATCGAAAGAATCGATTCCGTCACCGTAATTATAGGAAAAAAGGCCGATATTGCTTGGGCCGGAAGATGAAGTTTTCCTGGCAGCCACTCTGGTTATACTGACACCCGCGGGTTCGTTCTCATATACGCTACCCTCAAGACGATTTTCGTGTTCCCAGACTGGAGAACTTTCCTCGTCTCCAGGAACGATAAGAGTGAGATAAGTTTCGGAGGACCTTCTCTCGGACTGAACTGCCTCGTCGGTGGCCCTTGCGCCGATCTGATATCTTCGAGTGCGTTCCAGAAGGTCCCTACTTCTCGGTACTTTCATTGTAACGATCCCGGTGCTCCTGTGAACCCGGAACATGTCCGAGTAATTGAGCCCGGATCGTAATAATTCGTAGGTGACGAGGCCATTGGTGCTGGAGTCGAGATCTCGGGCAAGGAGCCTCGTAACCGGGATCTCTTGGCCAAGTCGACGAGCCAGAGAGCTTTTCGCAGGTAAAACAGCCGCGGACATGCTGACAAAAATGGGCGCGTTGTCATTGAGATCGTCGACGATGACGATTACTATTTTCTCGGCGGACAATCTTGTCGAGGGCGGCTCCGCACGATCGGTAGCGACTACAACGAGCTTGAACGTATCAATTTGTTCCCTGTCGATCGGTCGCAGCGTGTAAATTACACCGGTCGAAGGATTGATCCCGAAATGGCGTCTCCGATCGTCGGGATCTTGACTGGCGATTGCATAAGTTACCGCACCGTTCAGACCCGAATCCGGATCTTCTGCGGTGACGGTATGAACCGGCGAACGCACGGATATACCTTCACGGATTTGGCGGACGATTGCCGTATTGGGAAACGCGGGCGGATTGTCGTTGGCATCAATGACGACGATTCTCAGATTCGTCACGGTGCCAAGTTTCGGATGTCCACCGTCGCTGCACGTTACGTTCAACGTGTAGGAATCGATTTCCTCGTAATCGAGTGATTTGCGAAGATAAAGGGCGCCGCTAAGCGGATCAATGTGAAAAGCGTCACGACGATTCCCAGCGGTAATTGCAAACGCGAGCTCCCCATTTGCACCGAGATCTTCGTCGGTTGCGCGAAATCTCATCAGTTCCGTGTTCACAGGTGTCGTCTCGAGAACACTGATACGATCGTAGGGCGAGGTGTCGTTGTTCTCTCGACGAAATACCGGCGAATTGTCGTTCTCGTCGAGTACTTTGATTTGCAGGGTAACGCTGGAAGAGAGACGAGTCTCCAGTCCAGCGTCTCGAGCTACAACGATCAGGTCGTAAGTATCGCGGTTCTCGCGATCTAATCCACGAGCTAAGCTTATCTGTCCCGTTGCTTCGTCGATCGCGAATCGATTCTCCTCGTTTCCGCCCTCGAGGGAATAAAACACATCCCCGTTGAGCCCCTCGTCGGCATCACTCGTGTAAACTCGCAGGAGTTGAGTACCAGCGTTTGCGGCTTCACTTACTTCGACTTTGTACGGTAATCGTTGAAATTTTGGGCTATTGTCATTGACGTCACTCACGTAGATCGTTATTTTGACCCTGTCGCGAAGACGATTCGCTCCGTTGTCAGTAACGATCGCTTCAAAGTTAACATAAGCGTTGCCGGTTTTAGCGACCAGCTCCTCCCGATCGAATACTCGCATTGATTTGATAAAACCGTTTCGTGGATCGACCGTGAAATCTTGTTGAGTCGCCGACAGCGAGAACGTTAGATCAGCATTACGACCAGCGTCACGATCGTTGGCCAATAATTTGCCGACAAAAGTATCGGGTGGTTCATTCTCTCGTATGTGAAAGGTGAAACTCGAGTTGGCGAACTGAGGCGCGTTGTCGTTCACATCGATGATATGAATGATAAGAGGAACGACGGAACTTCTTCCAGGCACGCCCTGATCCATCGCCGTTATCTCGAGAGCGTAGTAATCCCTTTCCTCCCGATCGAGGGCGTGTTTGACGTAGAGCCGACCGTCCGGAAAGATACCGAAGCGATCTTCCGAGTTACCGTCCGTCACGCTGTAAAGGACGCGTCCATTGGCCCCGAGGTCCGTGTCCAGAGCTCGAAGAGCAAAAAAACGTTCGTTAACCGGGGTCGATTCCGGCAACGAGCTCTCGTAACTCGCGAGCTTGAAAACGGGTGTATGATCGTTAACGTCTTCGATCGTAACTCTGATGAGAAGTTGCGCCGACAAGCGTTCATCGCCACCCGAGTCGACCGCGGTCACTTCCACGTTCATCACCGTACCGGGTGGTGAACGTATTGATTTCTCCAAGTAAATTATTCCCGTATTTTCAGCTATTCGAAATTGTCCACCAGGATTCTGACTGAGGGAATACGTTATCCGAGCATTTTGCCCTACATCACGATCTTTTGCGCGCGCCAAACAAACTTGTTGGCCAACCGCAGCGTTTTCACCAATTTGAACCTCGTCGCCACGGTCGCCCATTGGGAACTTTGGTGCATTGTCATTAACATCAAGGACCGTAACGTTGACGAGGGTAAATCCATGTGCAAGGCCAGCCCGTGCTGTCACCTGCAACCTATAGTCACTGACTCGTTCACGATCGATACAACCAGCGGTCGTAATCGCACCGGTCCTCTCCTCAATCTCAAAATCTCCTCTCGGATCTCCCAAAACTATTGTATACGTGACCTCGGGACCGCGGTAACGACTACTGACTCGAACGTTCCCCACGCGTCGGCGTCCGTAGTTCGATCCCATTTCGACGCAATCGCCACGATCCTCTGTTATTTGGAACTCGTAATCATTGTAGGGTGCATCGAAATCAAGATGTTCGAGATCCTCTTCGCGCATTACTCTTACGATCGCGTTTTCCACGGCTTTCTTGTCGCCCGTGTCTCGCGCTGAAATGCTCAATTCGTGCATCTTCTTACGCGACATCCGCAACGATCCTCTCAGCGTAAGTTCACCGCTAATTTCATCCAGGCCGAAAAGCGCCTCGCCGTCGCCCGACTCCAGGGCATAACGAATCTGCGCGTTCTCCTCGGAATCGACATCGGTGGCGGTGATCCGACCGATCAAACTGCCAATCGGCGCGTAGTCCGGTACAGGCAACAGATATGTTCTGGGATAAAATACTGGCGCGTTGTCATTAACATCTTCAATAGTAAGAATAACCGTAGCGGTCGATGACTGCGGAGGAGTACCCTGATCACGGGCAATAACCAGAATTCGATATCGATCGATCGACTCCCGGTCGAGCCCAACTCTCGTAGTCAATTGTCCCGTGAGCGCGTCCAGAGCGAAAGTTTTTGGATAATCGCGTTGTACGCTCGGATGGAGATGATAGGCGACACTGCCGTTCGTGCCCTGATCATCGTCCAGCGCGGTTACCGTAGCCACAAGGCTCTCAGCCGGCGTGTCTTCCGAGAGGGCAACGACGATATCGGATTTTGCGAATTTGGGCGCTTCGTCGTTCTCGTCCAGTATGGTGACCCTCAAATGCGTCGTAGCGTATTTCGGATTTGGTCCACCGTCTCTCGCCGTCACGCGAACCTCGACGCTACCGCGAATCTCACGATCAAGGGTTGCGATGGTAGTAACGAGGCCTGTGTCCTGATCTATCGCGAACCAGGATTCCTCGTTTCCCGAATCGAAGTCGTAATATATACGGGCGTTTAGTCCGGAATCGGCATCAGTCGCTGATATACTAGCGACGAAAGTGCCTACCGGCGATAATTCCGAGAGGACCGAAGTGTATTCGCTCTGTTGAAAAACCGGCTCATGATCGTTGACGTCGTTAACGCGAATTACGAGATAAGCGGTTGTCGATCTTGGCGGTGTACCCTTGTCGGTCGCGACGATCGTTAGATTATACATGGGTATCTCCTCGCGATCGAGACGTCCGTTTACCTTGACGATATCAAAGCTCTGGGTGTTGTCGAGCCTGAAATGGCTGAGCTCGTTACCCGCGCGAATCTCCACACTTGTCTCACCGTTGAGACCCTCGTCGTTGTCGATAACTGCGACCGCTGCGACGATGGAATCCCTCGCGGCGTTCTCGTCAACGGTCGCGAAACCCACCATTTGCGGAAAATAATTAAACTTTATTTCGGGATCATGGTCATTCGCGTCGACGAGATTAACCGTAACGTAAGTCCGTCCATCCTGCCTCGGAGAACCATGGTCACGGGCAAAAACCGTCATTACGCAACTTTTTGGACAACCACCACCGGGCCTCGCGATCGCGCAACTCTGCTGAGGACAATCGAGCCTCTCCGCGATCGTGATTGTTCCAGTTTCCGGATCAACCGTGAAACGTGACTCGCTGTCCGGTAAGTAGTACGTCAGTCGCGAATTGTCCTCGGTGTCCTTGTCGGTCGCGCGAACTGTAAGAACAGTAGTGCCGATCGGTGAGCTCTCGTTCAACGCGACGACGTAATCGCTTTGTTGAAAAATCGGCGGATTGTCATTGACGTCAAGCACGGTGACGTTTACGAGGAGGCAACCGAGTCTCGGTGGACGTCCCCGATCTCTGGCACACACGTTCAAAGAATAAAATTCAATCTGTTCCCGATCAAGTTTACCGGTTGTCTCAAGATGAAGATAAGAAGTTTCTCCGCTCGGATTCGCCGTAACTTCAAGCCGAAATTTTCCATCCGTATTTCCGTCCACTATGAAATAATCATCGGTAACGCCGTTCTCCGGTGTATCCTTGTCAGTCGCAGCGTCCAACAATAATTTCGTACCTGCCGATGCTGATTCAGAGAAGCTCACCGCAATACTCGATTCCGGAAATTCCGGATCGTTATCGTTCACGTCCAGTACGTTAATCCTGACCTCTATAGGGTACGTTGGCTGACTCGATAATACAACAAGATCAAACTTGTCGCTAGGCAATGATTCCCTATCGAGTATCCTAGCGGTCGTTATCACCCCCGTTTTTGGATCGAGGTTAAACTCCCGAGGTGGCTCGTTGAATCTGTACGTGAATTCCGGCTTGACCGGTATCGTGCCAACGAGAGTGCCCTCAGGCTCGCCCTCCCTGACCCCGAGTTGAGCTCTCGTATCGACCGCTCTGCTCTGCATCGCAAGCCCCGCCATGTTGTTATTGCTCCCAGCACCATCATCCTCTTTTTTCCTCGACCCCGCGACTCGGCGATCATTCTCCGACGACAGTACCGATCTCCTCGACCTATCCTCTTTTTCAACATTTTCTCTCCCCGTTGAACCTTCTCCGCCTCTTTCTCCTCCACCGCCGCCTCCTCCTTCTCCTCCTCCTCCGTCGTACTCGTAACTCAACTCTGTATTCCTCGTGGTTGCACCATTCGTCGTCTCCAAAACAAGGAGAACGAGTGACAGGCCAACTATTCTAAATTTACGGCTCAACGCCATATCTCACGGTATCTCAAAGTGCAACGTTAAATAAAAGATGATTAATCGTAAAATACCGAATAACCGCCACCACCACCCCCAACACCACCGCGAACCGGTGGCGCGGCACTACCTGTTGCACTTATTTGTCATTGTCCTCTGAGTGATTCTCATCGTTTAAATTTTACACACGAGGCTTCATTACCGCCTCGTTTCATAATGTTAATTTTCTTCTCCTGCCCATCATCCTAATCGCCTCATCCTTGAGCCTTTGTTAATGTTTTTTTCTCTCTGGAAACGGTACCAGAGTCAAGAGATGCCCGGATGAAAAGAAGCCAAGAATGGCAGTTCAGTTTTTCGTAATTTTTTCGAGCAACGAACGTGGCAGCAGCATCCGTTACCGATGACACCCGTAGTCACGGATGATTGGGCGTTCCAACAACGCGAGCACCGTCGTCGAACGGTACATCACGGAATCACTCGAGCGAGGGTATGTACACGCCAGAATAATATATATATACTTGTATATAAATGCGTGCCTGTTAGTGCGATCATTCGATGTTGAATCTTGAAGGTACTTGTCTTCTTGTATCCATCCTCATAATCCTCTCGTTAACTTGTTCTCTCTTCCACGTGCTTATCCCCGAGTCCTTACTCTCTCGCGTGTACCAAGTTTTTCTGTGCTCTGTCGTTGAACAAAAAGTAACAACGATCGATGGGGAGAGAACCTCGTGGGACGGCAGGATAAATAGACACTTCTCGCTCGCCTGATTCGTTATCTCGCGGTAAAGCTCGTTCTCCTAACGGAACGTGGCTATTACTTTCGAACGCGAGATAATTCGCTCGGAGAAGCAAAAAAACAACAAGCGCGGCTTTAAACTCTCACTCGTATGCACTATATATAGGGAATCTCGGAGCGTAACTAATATCGCAACCAAGTGCCAAAAAATCACTACAATCCTAATCCTCGATAAATAAAACGATGAGTAACGAGCACATTTATATATTCATACGTGGATGAATACGCGTATAGAACACCGGATCGGGGTCCAAGAGATGAGAAAACACAGGTGGAACGGGAGGGCCGTTGAACGTTTATGTTCCTGCTGCTGTGGCTGCTGGTACATCTATATATCCCATGGTATTGCTATAACCCGAACGACTCGTCCGAAGAGCCCTCTCTACGCCATAATACACACGGGGCTATACGAGAAGGTATCGCGTATCGAACGTGTTTCCTGCTGTGACCAAGACAGCATCGTTTTATGCACACACAACGCGTTATTTTTTATACATTTTATCTCTCCTTAAAAGACACTTTTTTTCACCGGTTTTGTAGAAGAGAAAGAAGAAGCAAAATAAATGAGATAAACGAAAACAATATCAATATAAAGGCGAAATTTAATGCGTCGAGTTATCTCGTAGGGAATAAAAGAAGAGATAAAAACAACAAACTTGAATCAATTTTAAACCCACGTTCTCACTTTCACAATGACATATTATTATTCCGATAGTGAAGAAACATATATAGTTTAGCACTCGGGCCTAACCGATTGACGATTCGAAAGGGATGAAAAACAAGACAAGATAATTAGTGAAAGAAAAGAGTTAAATAATCGGTGGAAGGAGGATCGAAGAAGCGCGATTAATCGAGCGCGCAGCGTTTGCCCGATGAGCGACCCGACTCGACTGAACCGGTGAGGCCCGTAAGTCCCTCTCTCGCCACTGCCGATCGAGGCCCTCGCGTACACAAACACGCACACACACAGAAGAGACAAATATACATATACATATAGAAATCGGTCGTGGAGAGAGCATTCTTCGGGCTGGTTGACGCCGTCCCTCTCCGATTCATCGAGCCTTACGGGCATCGTATCGTTCCTCTCGCTTCCTCTCACTCACACGTTGCTTGTCGTTCGTTTTCCGACGAACCTCTCAGTCCGCTCTCAGTCGTTCACTCGCCTTTGCTCCTTCTCACTCGCGCTTTGGGCCTCTCAAAGCTCTCTCGACTCTCTTTGCTCTTCTCCTCCGCATATTCCATTCCCTCGCCGTTTCTCACTCTTTGTGGCTCGCTCACGCATCATATACCTCCTTTCCTCCTTCTCCTCTTCTTCCTTCTTATCCTCGAGGATAGGCTCTCGCGAGTCTTTGCGCGCCTGAGAGAGACAGACTCGACCGACGTCTTTCCTGCTTCTCTCAGCGCGCCGAGATATTCTCTACCTTTTGCCCTCGAGGAACGAGCAATGCGGAGGCTCAGGTATTTCAAGATGGCCGAGCAGCCAGGACGCGCAGTTCGAAGCCCGCGCGCCGCCGCCGTCGACTTTTCTTCCCCCTTTATCTCTCTCTTTCCCTTTTGCTCCTACGATTATACCGGCATAACGACTGAGAGACCATGAGATAGAGAGACGAATAATGCGTCGTCGAGGAGAAGGAAGAGGACGAAGGAGACGACAACGACGAAGACGATATAGGGATAATAAAACGATGCTGCTCGCTCGCGGAGAGAAGGTGGCGAACGAGAGACGAGAGATGGAATAACAGCGAGAGAGGAAGAGGAAGGGTCACCATAGCGCGGAAGAATCTCTCACGAGGAGAGACCCTTCCACGATCACCCCTTCTCGTCCCTCCTTTCCTCCCTCTATCTATTCGCCTCTCCATCGTGCGTTTACCTTGGCAAATATCTATACTACTCTATACTAGCTGGAAATGTCTCTCGAGTGGATTGCCTGCTCGTGACGAATCTGTACTATGTAAATTTCTTAGGGTGTTGGAGCACTTGATTATCGTTGGAAGAGACAGATTGAGAATTCATCGTAGAGACACATAATTCTTATTTTCTCAATTCACCATTGTCCACCCTTTCGTTGAATTTAAATCTGCACGAAGAAATCCTGAATAGAAAAATTGCCAATAAAATTGCCCATACTCGGGATTCGGAATATACTCGGAATAGACCGACGGACGGATATGGAAAAGACCATGCTACATCGCAGAAACCCATCGTGGACATTGTACGCGACTGTGGCATGGAAAAAGAGCTTCTCTTCCTCCCTTTATTACTTTTTCTTCTGCGCCCCCAGGACACTCGCGGCCGATTCACCGCAGTATCGGCTAAGGTGGGACTTGCCACTCTTTGCTCCTTCTCTTCTCCCTCTGTACACCCTCCTCCTTTTTCTTCTTTTTCTTCTTATTGAAACGTCGTTCAGCCGCACGCTTTATCTAACTTGCTCTCTCTCCCTCTCTCTCTCTCTCTCTCCCTGTCTCTTCTTTTCTCCACGCAGTCACGATGTCCGATACACGTGTGTTAAACTCACACACACGTACGCGTCTACTCGCACAACTAATCCGTTGAGCTAGGTGTCCGGATGGACGATAAAGTGATTGTACTCGGAAGATAGTAAGTTTACTCGCGCATCGAACGTTTTTCCTGTCAGCCCCGAGCAGCGACTACAACGAACATTGAACGATTTCCAAATGGGCGATTACTCTGGGTTCAAAGCAAATATGGATTTCGTAGAAGTTCCTTGTATTGATTCTTTACTCACGTTGAAAAAAACGACAAAGGTGCTGCGTGCTCTCGATAACTGTGTCTGGTAAAGGTACTTTTCTTCCAGTCATAAGAACTTTCATGATCACGTAAGAAGACTTTTTTTCCAATCCTAGAATGCATCATCGAGGTCAATTTCAACCCTCAACGAATATCGAAAAAATGAGGTCTTTGTCGAGTATTTTCAATTCTTCGCTTTTTAAACGAGTTTTTCGTCAACTTGATTTCCGGTGAATTAACCCTCACGCGATCAACGGTTTTTCCGCACCCTATTCCGTTCATTTTTGACTATCGTATTTTAACGCACTAAGAAAAATCTCACAAAATTCTCATATTTCATTCGGTCCATATACTAAAAAGCCACGTCCACACATTTCCAAAATTATTCGCTAAAATAGGTTTTTAAGTATCTGTACCGAGCAAGAGGCATGTGCGGTAAAAAAATTCTAACTCCCGAACCAAAATTCGAAAAAATTTGGGAAAAAGGCAATTGACTTATTTTTGACTGCGCTAAACAATAAGCCTTATTGATTGAATATTACGGGATAGATTATTTTCTATGATGAAAAGATGGAATTTTTCGGTATTAAAAACCCGAAATTTCGCGAATTAAAAATTCGTTTATTGAAAAGAAATTGTTGAGCATTTTTATTTCACTACCTTTACGTTTTTATTTCCATAATATTATCGACACAGAAAAACGTGATTAACGAGAATTATCGATTGAATTCATAAAAATTTACATCAATTTTTTTTTAATTTCGTAAAGTCGCCGCTCGGTAACAAAAGCTTACGCACTCGATCAAGGGGGTCAATTTTTTCCTTGCGCGATACTTGGGAAGAAATGTACGCTGGAACGCGACTTTCTGCGCAAGGATTGTTTCTCAATTAAACTTTTTTTAGGTCGAGTGTCGATTAAGGTGGAGTGCCACGTTTTGGAGTACTCACAGAAATTCAAATTGCACGTGGATAAAAATGAACCCATTTGCCAGGCAAAGTTTAAATTTCTCAAATATCATTCCATTAGTTATTTAACAACGAAGAGATTCATGCACTGCTGAGTCTCTTTATCTCCGTAAAAACGGTTTTACGACCAAAAAATTCATAATCCCGGTCATGCTTAGAAGATTAAAGCCGTCAGCATCTGCGCTACTTATACCCTAAACGTTGGTCACGCGATGAGACATTTTCTCACATGTATATAGTTTCAAGAGTCTAATATGATAAATGGGAACTTGAAAGAAATTTCACGACAGTAATCGTGACTTTGAAATATGTTTATTTCTTAAAAACCATAAGTACAACGATAACGGATATAATATAAAAATAAATAAGTAAATAAACAAACAAAAATTAAAAAAAAAACTCTTTCTCTACACAGAAAAATACATTTGAAGACAAAAAAATTTCAAATTTTAATACAATTTGAATTTTTTGAGTAATTATCGTTTTAAAAGAAGTGTGAAAAAAAGTCTGATCTCGCGACGGCTTGAAAGAATGGGACATGAGTTTGAGGGTCAGACACGTCACAAATTGATTGTGCAAAAGTTTTCATTGTCAAAAGGCTGTCGCCTACAAAACTGCATATTCATACAGACGACAAATGTGTCTCGCTGGTCTCCGGTACGCCGAAATGCTAGGTCGATTGGTCGAAGCGTCTGCGCATCTATTGTATCGATACTGATGGAAGCTGTGAGAGAATTCTCTCTCGCGTGATGATCTCGTCCGAGACCTCGATAGCGAAAAAAGGGGCAAAAAGAAAAGAAGGCAAAGATCAGTCTTTGGGCCCGAGAGAGTCTATCGACGAAAACGGTGCACTCTCGCGATCGGGTTGCTCTCTGCGTTTCTAGGAATTGGCTCGTGGAGCGTGTCTGTTTCGTTAACCGATTGGATATGCCATACGCGCGGAAACTAAACCGGCTGAATTCACCACCCCGTAACGGACAATCCCTCCAGGCTTCTTTCTGTTCTGGCGTTCCGGTTTTTATTTATTTTTTATTATTATTCCTGGTGTTTTTTTTTTGCTTAAACAATATCGTTTGCCGAGCATTTGGGCAAATGCATGGGCCTTCATCGGGGGCAACGATACGTTAGAACTTCGCCCCCCTCTCCCTCTCTCTCTCTTTCTCTATTCCATAATCGTCGTAGACTCGAAATATGTATTCGGTATATCTCGGGCGTGTTTCAAACGTTTCCTCTCTTATATGGTCCCGGCTGTTGGAGATTCAATGTCCCCTCCGGGCTTCAGTAACGTATAATACTACGATCATCTCTCGCGCGATCTGTCTCACATTCTGCCTAGATAATAATCTACATTCGAACGAACCTCTACCGGTTTACGACGTTTTGCCATTTTTAGAACCAATCGCCTATCATAAATATATATACAGCACAGCTTGGACAGCCGGATTTCCACGATGAAAAATCACGAATCATACCACTACGGTATATATGTATATACAAAATCAACTTTATGAATAAATAAATAAAATTAAACTTAAGAGAAAAATTAAACGGAATAATAAAAAATATCGACAGCGATGGTTACGCGATCGTAATACGGCTTCAGCCATGTCCCTGGTTAACCCTTAACGTCCGCGCACACACTACTGACAGGGCAGGTTGCATCGCATCGCACTGAAATAAAGCAAGAGCGCACACTTGCAGCGAATCGCATTGAATAAGAAAAAATTCGTTTCACTAAGCGTAATGCACAAGAAGAAAATTAAAATTGACAAATTACCGTTACAGCAATAGAAATGGGGGAAAAACTTGAATTTTTGTCATCATTACTAAGCAAAATCTAAATTTTCACACGAAAAGAAAAGAAAATTTCTAAATTTGACAAAAGATTTGATTTTATTGTCATGAACATTTACATTCTGCTTGTCCCCCGTTTCTATTCCGGTAACGGTAATTTTCTATTCTCATTTCCTCCGTGCAGTATTTGTGAGCAAACTACTTCCAAAATAAAGAATGTTGCGTCTGGATCGATATTCCCAAAAGTTAATGCCCGCTGGAGACAGGAGCATCATATGATATTGTATGATCCCGATGGTTGTCTTTTGTCAAACTTTTGTGACGTACAGTTCACACACACACACACACAGGAACGTTCATGTACATGTAGGTTAAACATCTTTGCCAAGCAAAACAGAAACGCATCGTTTCGTTTTCTTACCACGAAATGAACATTTCTCATATTTGGTTAAATTTTTTTTTTCTATCATTCCATCTCCTAATCCTTTCGAAACTTGACACATACCTTGTTCAATACTTCTAGAAGCAATTCTCAAATTTTCATACGATTCTCTCTGTTACTTCGATACAAAATTCATTTATTGGAGCAATGATGTCGCAATATCTCAGATAATTCCATAAGAAACCGTGCTAATTGATAAACTTTTGAATCATCATCAATATTTCGTCGCTTGCCAAGTTTCATTAAAATCTCTCTACTTTACCTTGTTCAATACTTCTAGAAACAATTCTCAAATTTTCATACGATTCTCTCTGTTACTTCGATACAAAATTCATTTATTGGAGCAATGATGTCGCAATATTTCAGATAATTCCGTAAGAGACCGTGCTAATTGATAAACTTCTGAATCATCATCAATATTTCGTTGCTTGCAAAGTTTCATTAAAATCTCTCTACTTTTAGGTAACGACACAATATCCTTAGGAGAAAGGTGGGTAGCACCGGATGGTGAGTAACGCCGGACAGCTGAATTTTCAAACACTTACGAACAATTTATTAAAAGAAAAAAAAACGTTGCAATTTAGGCACCGATGTAGGTCACATTTTCTCGTTTCTTATTTTTTTAGTAAGTGTGGTAAATATGTCGAATCACGGCTCCACCTCGAAACTGCTCCAAATTTTTTTCTAATGGTTCTTATCACTCAGCAATGGTGTAACATGCAATAATATGGTGGCGCATGACATTGAACACCATAAAAATTAATTAAAACACCATAAATTGAAAATGAATGAAATAAGAAACAAATTTTTTGCTAATGTGTGTGTGTACGTGTGCGCGTGTGTGTGCGTGTGTGGGGCCCTTGGTTTACGACCACTTGTAGTAAATATTTATACTATTCGATATCAGCACTTTTTTAATCTTTTTAAGGTGTCAAAAGCCATGCGCCTCCTTAATATTACTTGGGATACTACATATTTGTGATAAAGAATGATATAAAAAAATGCGGCGCAGTTTCGAGGTGGAGCCTTGATTTGACATAT
>JABSMR010048583.1:0-14843 GCA_018902295.1 Dusona sp. PSUC_FEM 10030013
AAAGAAAAAATTTAATTATTAATAATAATTTTGAATCGAATGCAAAATACTTACCTTTGAATATAAACTATTAAAGCATTTATTAGTTCCTTAAGTGGCCGCTAGAGGGTTTTCTCCTTAAATTCTTTGACAAAAAAGAAAATAAAAATCCCCTGCCCAAAATGCCCAAAATTAAAACTCCTGGTGCTTTACGCCGCTAAATCCATCGAGCCGTCAAGGCTGTCAATAATCTCGTAAAAACGTAGTAACAATAATTGATACATATCCAAGATTTCATGAAAACGGTTACGTACGAAACAAGGGAATGTAAAAAAAATCTATTTTCACTGTACATTTTTTTTCCAAAGTTAAAACCTTTATTTTCCTTGAAATGCGTTTTTCAATTGTTACCAGATATTTTCAACGGGTATTAATATCTATAAAAATAATCTTTACTTTTTGTTCTTTCAGAAAGAAAGTTTTATGTACCAAGATCTAAAAAGGAAAAGCACGTATTCGATGTATAATCAATTGATCGAAAAGCAAACGCTCCTATATACGCGCAGCTTCTCTCACGTCGTTTCGTCGTGGCTCATTCTTCTCGCGAGACACATAACTTTTTTTTTCACACCAGTCTTGGTGTTGTGTCACAGAGTGATGGATTGTTGGGTCAGTGACAGGATCGTCGATCAAGATTCTCTCCTTGCCGAAACGCATATAGTGCGGAAATGAAAAGATAAAAGTATAAAAACAAACGGCAGCAGAGCAATCTCGCGAAGTCTCCAAAGTACGATTATATATAGCTATGTATCTCTGTATATATATATTTATTTCTTTTCAAGCTAAAAAAACTTTAATACAGATTTTCCTCATTCGAGTCGACGAAGTGGCGAAAAATGTTGTGTCCACTCGTCCTATAGACTGAATAAACGTCTTCGCGTTACAAAGAATGCGGGTAAACTCCACATGCAGCAAAGAAAAAAGAAATATTTTTTTTCGTGGCCCAGCGAGACCTCCGAACAAGCTCTGGTTGTCGTCTTCGTTCAATGCTCTCTCGTTCATTCCTCCCTTAATCGTATTTCGGTAAGGATCATAAATCTGAACGCCTGAATTGAGTATACGAAGTCCTTCGTACTCCGTTCATCGTCGACTTTTCTCCTCCTCTTTTTTTTCTCCACTTCTCTTTCTCTTTTTCTATCACACTCGGTTGAGAGACACAATATAGGATAGAGAAAACTCCGACAAGAATAAAAAGAGCATTCTCAGCTGGCTAATGTACCAGAGGGATTTAGTGTCTGTGGTATTTAATGCGATGTTTTTCCTCTCTTTTCCTCACTGCCCTATCCGAGATAGAGGGTCTGTTAATAATATTTGTTGGAATATATGCTGAATCAACAAAAAAGAAGTGATAGCTATAACTAAAGAAAAAATAATGGATGATGATTTACGTTGCCATATTCGGTGGTGAAGGAACATAGATAAATAAATTATATTACTTTATTGTCAAAGCGTATAACTATTACGAATAAAAATTATTATTTTTTTTCTATGTCATATTATGACTGTATAATCACAGATTTAAAAAATGTTATTCGTGCTATCTAATGAATTATTTAATGAGTGAAATAATATTACAAATTATATGACAATTTGCATAGATATTTTTTATTTTATTTCTAATGTTTCTGCGTATAGCCTTCCGGGTTTTGTACGAGCCAATCCCATCACTTTATCTCCATTTCGATAACTTCCTGTTCCTGTTGCTGAGAGACCCACAGAGTGTTGCCTACAGCCACTGTTTCGTAATGTATTATTGTTTGGAATTTGCACGAGGGCCAAGGAAAACTGTGGAAAACTCGGCCGATACAGGCGGCTATACTTTTTAAAGGGTCACCGAACCAATTACTGACCTCATCCGAAGCTGCTTAACTTGGAAGGTCGCCGTAGCCACACGCAGACCACGAACCCATCACTGTTACAATTTTCATAGATATTTTCTTTGGATAAGCTGACGAAAAAAGGTTTAAAACAGAAAAAGGTCGATGCTGAAATTTCCATTTGTGAAGTACTCGCGGCCCGTTGAAAGCCGAAATGATCTTCTCGCCAGAATTCTTTCGAATCTGTATTTCGAAAATACCCATGGCAATGAAATGATTGCCATGTATGTTGTCTGTTTTCCATCACCCATGTATGTTGTCTATTTTCCATTACCCATCCTATTATGGGTACATAACCCATAATATGCTCATACTATTGCCTATATAATCAAGAGAAAAGTTAAAGAAAAATGCTTAGCAAACATTGCCAATACAACAATATAAAATGAGCACGAATATGAGAGGGGAAAACAAATATGGCCTATAATGTACGTCGTTGATGAAACGTGAAACGCCCGAAGCCATCTACAGCATCCGCAATCCGGCGTGTACCAGTATATGGTTGAATTGTACAACACTGTTTTCCTCCAATTTCGCCCAAACAAACACTCTGTTATAGATTTGCTCTTGCCCCTCCCTCCCTCTCTCTCTGTCCATTCTGTGTTTTTTTTTCCATTCTGTCTACCTGCATTACGTCGTCATTTTATAATGGTAGGGCTTTTGTTGAGCGAAAAATGTGAGTTACGTTCACGATTGACGTACAAAAACTACATATTTCTCGTTTGAATAAAATGAGGAATGTTTTGACGTGGATCGTCGCGGTATATGTTAAATCGTCTATGCGAAACTTAGTTTTTTGTCAACACGGAAAGTATCCATATCCTTCAAAATGCCTTTGGTAGTAAAGCTACAACCATTCAAAATCAAGAGACTATTATCGTCAGGGATCCCAATTCTTCGGTGTTACTTTTTTTTCTATTCTTTGTATGTGTTTATTACAGCTTTTATTACAATTGCTCGATGGTTGTCTCGACAATGGCTAGTTTCCTGGCTCTTCGTCCATTCACTCTTCTCTTTGTCTTTTTATCTCGCTCCGATTTATCCTCCCCTCTACTCTCTCTCTCTCTCTCTCTCTCTCTCTCTCTCTCGCCTCCTCCCTTTCCAATTTCTCTTAGCTCATGATAAAAATTGACATAGCGGAGCGTTATAGCCGGACTGTTTCTCGATGAAGACATCGTCAAGTAGAACCCTCTCCCCATCGCCATTCGCTAAGCCACGTTGCCCATCCACATTTTGCACTGTATCACTTCATCTTACTCCGAATGGGGATAGACGACGATTTTTTGTTCGTCGAGTAATTATCACAATCGGTGATCAACTTAAAGATTGCGGGTTATTCCTGTGGGGCTTTGAATCGATCTCGACTATTCCAAAGCCTGACTTTTTTTTCATGGACAAAACCTTATCATGATTTTGTGAGAATAATCGCCGACGTTGTTTTTAAGGATAACCAATAATATTTTGTTTCAGTATTATCGATAAAAATATCACTGAATTTGTTGATTTCTGTTTGTGTGATAAATCAAGATGCATTAGTCACTTTTTCGAACACATACGTGAGATTATTGATCTTGATTTTGTCTAAAACATAAAATGCCTTTCGACAAATGTTTCTCGCCGTCCTCGTCGGCAGACAAAAGCACATCTATGTGAACGAGGTTCGCGTTCCGCCCTCTGTCCATACCGAAAACCTCCCTGTCTGAAGTAATTGATAGGGGCGGTGTGTGCTCGTCGCCCGCAACTATACAGACGTACTTGAGTGGATGACATTGTGTGCAGTCGTTCGTTCTTCCTTCCACCCTATAATCCCTATTCTTTGTCTTTATAGCCACATATATATCACTTGTAAGCGAAGCCCTTTACTGCCACGTTTATTTCGCCCTCAACAATCGTGCAGTCATCGAAAGATTTCGATCGCTGCAAAGATTTTGTCTTAAAAGCTCATGCCTGACAACACCTATAAAATTTGATTTATTATTCCATCATAATTCATATTTTCTTCTATCAATACAAAAAAAACGATAGATTCATTTCTTATTGAACAACTGCCCTTTTGAGTATTGAGTAAATATGTCAAATCCAAAGAAAATCTTTAGAAACAATAATGTACAAGTTTATATTAGAAATAAAAATCGTATTCTGAAAACAACTGCTTTTATTTCACATCAATAAATTTATGTGAAAAAATAGAATCGATCGGTTCAATGAAATAAGGAGAGCATTCATATAATTTCAATCAGCACACTTTATATTTGATCCCGTCTTTGAGTCCCCCTTACGAGACGATTGGCCATGAACCTTCCTTCTACTCTTCTTCACCTTTTCTTCCTCTTCACTCGAGTTCTTAAGCTAGATGATATATATATATATATCTCACTCTCTGAATAGTTCTATAGCAAAACGTTTCGCGGCCAAGCGCATTACCTTTTCAGCCCCTTAATTGACTATAAGCGTTAGTTTTATTTCATCGCGAAGCAGTGCAAAATGAGAAGCTCGAAACGAACTCGGTGGAGACGTAAGTACGAGAAGGCTCACTTCTTGCGCACCAGAGAAAGAGAGAGAAAGAAAGGCTAAAAGCTGTAAGAAGCTGTAAAAGGAAAGAGGGCGTGGAATATAAGTACATGGGTAGAAAAAAAAGGAAAAAATGAGAGTAATAAAAAAATCATGAAAAAGCGAAAGCTTCGACGTGTAGGCTTTTCCGGGGATAACGAGTGCAGTTTTTTTTTCTTTTTTATATTATCTTTTCTTCCTTCACGTCCTTCCTCTTCCTCGTACGCAACGCTGAAGAGATTTATAAGCCGCTGGGTCAGCTCATTTCCTATCGTTTTATGATTATATTCACTGTTCTCTTCCATCATCCACGCGAATCCCCATCCAGAGTGTCGTCAATCTTTCGTAACTCTCGATATACATTTAGAGAGAATTTTTTTTCCCATCCAAGGCAGTCTTTGAATGGAAATATGTCGGAAATAACGGATCAACGATAACTTCGTGGTAAATGAATTCGAATATGTACATTGTAGCACATCGATAACTGTCGTAAGGAAAATCAATCAATCGGGCAACCTCTCGGTATTGATGAATTAGAATAATCAATGCTATTAAATAAACAAAAATTCGTTATCCAAGCTTTAAATGAAATTGTGTAACGTTGTAAACATCGTCTATTGTCAAAGAGATTTAATGTATTTTTATTCGCATAGGGACGAAATTGTTTTCTCGATTTATTCGATAAAAGCAGCATTGAAAGAGTAATCGATTTACCAGAAAGGTGAATTGAATTCCATGGAATTTACGAATTAAACTATTTTAATCACGTCACAGTGGAGAAAGCGGAGAATCGCGAGGTAAAAAACAAATTGCGTGTTTATAATTGGAGACGCGAGTGAAAGAAAAAAATAAATAAACGATAGAAACGAGAAATTCGTTGGTTCGTAAAGGGATGATATTTTTTCCTTAGCAAAAGAGCCAACAACTTTTATATTCCGACTTGGTGGAGATAGAGAAGTTTTTTTTTCGCCGTCCTCTTTTCAAGAGTCCCCGTGTCTTGCTCAATTATGTACACTTCGTAATTTCTCGAGCCGACAGGAGATGCTTTATTTTATGTATATATGTGTGTATGTGTGTGTACGTAAAGCACAGAGGCAAAAGTTGAGGCGCTGATATAAACATCAGAAAAAGAAGGAAAGCGAGAGAGAGCGAGAGAGCAACGACGCCGTAAGAACTAGACGGATTGGAATTTTCCGCGAGATGTCCAAAGCTACGGATAATCCGTCAAAGCAAAAATCTTTCATCTCGCGCGTTGTCTCATTATAAATAAAAAAGAGAACTCTGGTCTATCTTGTGAAAAATTCTGTCGACATTTTTCCTTCAAACCATCGCATTTTCTCCAAGTTACCAAGTTTTCAATGCAAGCTTGGTCCAACTTTGACGAATAATTATTGCACCCTCGTTTAGATAATACTCGAAGTATATAAGATTGTCAAATAATTCGAAATTTTTCTATTCAAATGTGTTTGGAATTTATTCCTTCATGTTTGAGCAACGTACATTTTTTTCAGCTATTTTTTCACGAGGACATAAACCACCTCGCCTCAAGAAAATTAAGTCAAGCAAACCAAGTTACATGCATACACAAAAGTCTTCAAAATTCTTTTGACTTCACGAATGTTTATCACCCATAAAATGGTGGCTCTTCCAATTTGTATCGTAATTAGTGACGCGAATAGCCCCCGTTTTGATCACCGTGTGACACAAAGTTTGACAATAAAATGGCAAACTTGAAGTGGGCATCTGCTGTAATACGAAAAGTCCCAACGAAACGGAACCTTCTGGAAGAGAGAGCTAGGGTGCAAATACGACAGTAGGAGCAAAAGAGGATGAGAGAGCAGGGTATAAAGTAATGGCTTCAGTAGAGAAAGGACATGGCCGAATACACGTAGAGAGTTGAAGAGGGCGTTAAGAGAGACGTCTAGTTTGGATTTTATTTAGTTATATACGTTAAGAGGAATGAAAGAGAAAGAGTGAGATCGCGGAAGTGAGAGAAAGGGAGGAAGAGAGAGAGAGAGAAAAGGACAGAGAAACATCCAGGAAGGTGGAAGGCGAAAACTCGCCTGGGAATATTGCTAACGGACAGGCGAAGGAAGCAAGAAGTCAGCCAGGCCGGAAGGCAGGAACACACATAGACGGACGCCATTCTGAGTCTTTACCATTTCACAAACGGTCCTAAACGTACACAGACATTGTAGTGTACCAAGTGGATGACGCGAAGGAACGATATACCAATGGACAGTCAACGGACAGAGAGAGAGAGAGAGAGAGAAAGAGTGAGAGAGCAACGATCTGACAAAGATAGAAAGAGATAGAAATTCAACGACTATGTCGACGAAGAACGTCGAGAGGGCGAACGGTTGAGCGCGTCGTTGAGCGCATTATTAAAGGAATCCGTCTGTCTGAGTATTTCCGCGACACAATTAAGCGCTTCACGGTGACCGTGAGCGAGAAAGAGGAATGAAAGAAGTTGAGAAGTGGCATTGGTAGAAAAGCAGCCAAGTTAAAGACAGAAGAAAGAGATAAACGGTTCAGATGATACCCCACTAAGGTCATCGCCGTTGGGTTTAGCTTTTACTCTCATTCCGTACTAGTATTTTGATCCTTTAACCACCAACATGGGTCCATTCCGGAGAGAATAAACTGCCAATCTTTTCACGTATCTGTTGCAACCCAAGAACTAAACGTGACACTTTATAAAGGGAAAAATACACTTTTCTCTGCTGGCTGCAACGTCCGGTATTGGAAAATCCTGAGAAACTACGATGTAAATACAAAAATGACAATCAACTGTAATTTGTTTTTTCCCCCTAATGCTTGAGGTTTACTCATCGAGTCTATCAAATTCAGCGAAGTGGGATTTTTTGCATGGTTATGATTGCCGTTTGTAACTCGAAATTGAGAGTTATCCAGTTTCTACGATACAATTTGGAAATACGAATACCCCACTGCCTTTATGTATTCCAACTCGATAAGAGGGGCTCTAATCTTGTTGAAGCTTTCTCACGACATTTGGACTATCAGATTGGAGCAAGAGTAATGCAAGGGGCTCCGTATCCTCGAGCAGCTGTCCCTGAAAATTGAAAAAGATTGAGCGAACAGTGTCTCGCTTTTGAATCAGTTTTTTTTTTGTACAATATCCGCAAACGTATTTCGCAGACTTCCGTTACGGAGAGACTTTTCGAGTCCTTCCAAAAGATTGTTGAAGCCTGGGCAGTCAGCACTGGAGTCTACTTACGATATGCTGCTATAGCACGCAGCTCCAAGCACAATCGTTTGGTTATTCGATTATACCATTTTCTTTCTCCCTCTACCTTTCATCTTACGGCCCTTTCTTTCTATTCATTTGCTCACTCCTTGTCTTATTCCTCATTCATATACCTGTATCTGGATCCATGCTAATATCCGCAGACGCGATTGCAGACAGCAACAGGAGCCTTCAGGCCGAGACGATGAGACTATATAAGAGAATGAAGTACCAGGAGACGAGGATTAGTCGAAGGGGAGAATTTTGTTCTCGACATCAAGAGCATTTGAGAATCCTTCCTGAAACGTTCATTATTCTTGCTTGCCGTGTACACACTACTGCTTTTCATCTTTTTCTGCTCAATCCAAGTATTATAATACTATGTACATAAGTATAAGACCACAGTTACATTTTCTGCCGAATTCCAGACACGAGACAAAAAAATTTTCATAAAGAAAACTTCGCTAATTTTAACGCATCTTGCAATCACCAAAGATTGTCATATTTCTTTAAATACCAGACGTCTTTCGATCTTTAAGATCACAGGTAGTTATATTGTAACTGTTGATTTTTACCAGCGTTAATAATTCGTTTTCGTTTTTTATTTATACAGTAATGAACTATCAATAAAAATGTTGCTCTTCGGATAAAGCCCCACTTAAGCTTAACCGGATTAAACTATTTATGTATGATCCTTGATAAAAGCGCGATTAATTTCGCCCTCGTTTTACTCTTACCGTCATAAAACTTAAATAACCTTCGTTCAACCATTTTCGACTAAAATCTTTGTAAAGATATTTCTCTTAGAAAATTCTGTTCAGCAAACTTTATGAATGTCATATTTCTCTTTGATCTTAACTTCTTTCATTAATTGTGAAAATGTTTGAAATTATAATTAATCACATAATGTCAGGAACTTTTGTTGTACAAAGTTTGGGACATTTTCGCATACGAGGACGTCGCTTAACGGTTTAAGTGAGTGGTATATTTTGGTCCTGGTTCTCTTCAGACAAAATTCTGGGAGACATGTAATGCACGTGTTGTTCTTTCGAGGACAGAGCTTCATGGATACAATGCAAACATACAACGCTTTTGTCTTGTCCTTTGGTGTTTACACTGAAGGATATGGCGTTCGTACTCTTCCTTCTCATTCTCTATGTGAACATCCTGTCTCGTAGATTACACAATATCCCTGCATGAGAACATTCACTGTTTATTTCGGGCTATTTTGTTTTCAACATTTTGTCTTCAACGTTCACTCTTAGTTCTCTCAAAAAAAAAAAAAATTCATCAATGGTTGTAGGAAATTAGATCGTCTTTTGAATTTTCGCTGCTCAACTGATTGGAATATTGATCTGACTTGGAATATTAAAAATCAAAATTCAACAAGATTTTGGTCATCCCTAGTGAGTCTAAACGACCCTAGTTTATTCAACGGCAACATTAACTTTTACCAAATTTTGATCCAATAGCTGAATCTGTTTTGCAACATGAAATTATAAATACCGCTCTGAATTATTGTCCAATTCGAAAAAAAACGATACATAACTCGTTTTGACTCCAAGAAATCGATTTCAATGTATAATGTAACAATTTTTATCAGGCTTGATCGTACGAATGAATATTCCTATGGAGAAGAGACTGCAATGTTGATATAAGTTTTATATTTTATGATGTGGATGAGACGTTCGACAGGTTTGCATGGAACGATCCATATATACGTAGATTTGCGGGTACGCACATTTATAGGGTCGCGAGTGGCCTTTAAGAGACCGTAGCATCATCGTGTAGCGGTAGCATCAACGTAATTGGACGCCGACAGATCCAACGTCGTGCGTTTCGCTTCGTGTTCGTTGTTGAACATCAGCAGCTATCCTCATCGGTACTTTTGTCTACATATATGTTTGTATTCATATATACACACAAACACATATATACACATATTTATCTTGAATGCTCTTCCATTTACTAATTACTATAATGACGTTCGTAGTTGAGAATTATTCATGGGAACGATGACCCTGAGCCATGGACTATCTCTCTGATGCTTCTCTGTAGTTCCACACATTTACTCTCCGCAACACATATTCACGTCTGTTTCTATATATCCACAGAACAAATGCGTTCTCATTCGTAAAGATACTTTTCTCAATACTTGCTACTCCATTACCCATCATGAAGTTTGACCTTGAAAGTACTTATCCCGGGCTCGCCGCGTTGCATTAACCATTAAGCAGACATTTATTTATTTTCTTCATTGCGGCTAAGAAATGTTTCGTGAAATACTCAACAATGATGCCTTGTTGATTGATTCAACATAAAATGTATCGGGATCTCTCGGCACGTCTCAATATTTTCTTTACGTTTTACTTTATTTAATAAGTTGGGATTTTTATCGAATTGATTGACGTGTAATTGGCTCGATGTTCTCGATCGAAGATTATTCTTTGTGGAGAAACTATAATAATCTCATTTTTTTCTTTTAAAAATTTATGGTTTACATAAATTTTGATATGACCTTGGAATTTTCTCAATTCATTTTATGGCGCCGTAAAGATGAGTGGTTATTAGGATGCTCCGAATTGGAAATGTTCGAATATCGATGTCTTTCTATAAGAAAAGAATATCGGGAATTTTTTTTTTCTCCGAAGTAATGAGGACCGAAGGTCTCGGGGACAGATAGCGAGAAAAAGGGGATGAATAGGGTGTAGGGTATATTAGAAAGAGGGAAAACAAGAGGCAAAGAGGGAGGAGAGAAGGCGAACGAGATTCGAGTACCAGGAGGCACATCAGAGTACCAGCAAAATAAGAGGGAGACTCGAGTGGCTTCGTAATAACATGATGGTAATTGGACGAGAGCGGCCCACATCCTAATTAGCCGGAATGATGACGTTAAAAGACCACTGTTATTATCAATTAGCCGCGATGATCGATACGCGAACGCCCTCTCTTTCTCTCTCTCTCTCTCTTTCTCACTCCCTTTCGTAATCCAAGCAGCGGTCACTCGAGATAACTCTTTTTTTCATGTCACTTTATCTTTAACTTAATCTCACCAAACTTTTGACACCCTTGTGATATCGAGTTGAATCAGAACTCTTTTTCCCTCAAGAATCAATGTGGCCGAATGAAATTAGCAATAATTGGTGAAACCTTGTTTTGTATTTTATTACAAAATCGTTTAATTTTACAAACTAAGCGGAAGTATATGATGGACCAAATAATTAATCTTTCATATTTTATAAAACAAACTTTTTTTGAAGTGCAGGACTCGTGAAAACAGAGATTTTCTCTAGCTCCACAAATATTCTCAATAATAAAAACAAAGTTTTTTTTATCTTTCGATATTTCTGAAGCGAATTTAAAAAGCGTATACTCCAACTTTTGCATATTAGGTGGTCCAGCTTGTCCATAGATTATCGATATCTACCCGCCAGCGTTATTTTGCCTTTGTCCGAAATTTGATGTACGATTATCGTCCCGGATGTGGATACTCTCCGGGGAGCTGCGTATATATTTATCTTTAAAAAAGAAAAGCATTAAAAAGAAAAAAAATACCACAGACGCGTATTTGAGTTGGGCTGATACACTGTACGTAGGTTATTGGAAATACATGCATATAGTGTGTATAATCGTGCATATGTATGTCTACAGATATATGCGCATAGGTTACGTGCCGCCAATACCCATTGGGTAGACATCTACCTCGAATTCAATGGCCACGATTGATTTTCGCGAGGTGAAAAAAGAAACAAACAAAAAAATACGTCCTATGTACGCTTGACCCATGCAACTATATAAATACTCGTACAGGCCATTTTGTCTCAGTTTTATTTTGTCTCGACTCCGAAATAATAAATTAGAGATGAAAATTTGCTCTCTGTTGAAAATTGTCTTTCAATTTGTATGAAATAGCGAGGCGAAGAATGCTCTCTATTAGTTAAAAGCAATAGTAAGTGAAAACATGTTTTGTAAAGTCAACGACCCATTGATTGAAAAGTGTGTAGTTGAAATTTTGATTTTCAACGAGAAAAAAATAGTTCAAAAAACTTTAGATTCCAATATATTTAATTGAGTGAAAATATATCGATTTGAAAATCAATTCACGAAGCCTTCGAATTTCTTCCTTCAATTGTACTGTTTACTTTGGTAAATCCGAATATAGTTCGATTTAGCATGAAATGGATGATATAAAGAGAGCCTATCGAAAAGCGTGTGCGCTTTAGGTATATACGTTCTTCGGACATCTGGGAATAAAAGCTCGCGCCGGAGTTTTCCCTATCAAACACAAATCCAAGATCCATTGAACGGGGGCCAACACTAGCTCGCGATCCCATGAGCCATAGTGCGAGTGTGAGAGGGCAAGAGAGAGAATGATAGGAGAGGAGGGATCGAAGCCTCTGTGTTAGCAGAGAGTGCTGCAAGCCGTGCTCGGCCATTAAACGAGATCCTATGCTGCTATGGGTGCTCTCTCGTGCCCGTCGGCACAGTATAAAGGGGGAGGGAGGGGCAGGATTTTTTGAGGATCGTTTGGAAGAATTGGGAATGGATAATCGAGCCGTACGTCGACGTTTCGATCTCTCGCATTCTCCACTATCTCGTTCCCTCAGCATCCGCGTCAACACAGCTATGGTATAGAACAGAAAAGTGCGATCGACTATTTTTTTTTTCGGCGCCTTCTATCACTTCTTTTTTTCATGACACGAACGGTAGTGTCGTTCGTCACGACCTCACCGAAAAGTGCTTGACGGTTTTAGTTTTAACGGAAATGTGCCGCGGTGATGATACGATAAGTGCAGCAACACCACACTCAATTATGATCCTAGGCAATTACGTACAATATTGCTGATTTCCAGTATGGTTAATTCTCGAAATTGGATTACTTTCCTCTTTACTCGATTCAATTAGAATCTTTACGCGATTATAACGTCCGTACGACATTTCTGTTGAACTTAAATCCCCGCAAAAGGACGTTTCGAGGGGTAGTATCTCGTAGTATCGTAAAATCCTAGTAATAATTCGCAGCTGGTGGACGCACGAGGAAGAGGCGCGAGAGAGGGTTCGCTTGCTGTGAACCTCAAAATTAATAATCGCGGTTGGCCCCGCTCTGGTCAACCACTAAATACTCGGGGTACGCAAACCCCGAGATAAATAGACGCAATTAAATTTAGCCGGAAATGCTAAACGAATGAGAGATAGAGCAAGGCAGAGGCAAAAAGAGAGAGAGAGAGAGAGCGAGAGAGTGAGAGAGTAAAAAGTAAAAAGGTTGTCACCAGATAAGCGGGAGGGTTGTCCCTTCTGTGGCAATGGAACGCTCTTCATCCCGGTTAGGAGCGTGCGCACACTCTCGTTACATCTCTAACCCGAGCCCTCGTACAGCACCGACAAATATTTATGGCTTACGTTCAGATAACCCCCTTGCGAATCCTCTACCTCTCGTGTGAAATTAGCTCTTCGTGGCACTCTCCAGGCCGCATATATCCACCGAATATTCCATCTCCTTTACCATTTCCAAATCCGGTTGAATCGAGAACTGGAAATTGTTCAATTTGCGTACAGAATCGTAAGTTATCTTGAAATAAATCGTTAATAATGTCCCATGAACGTTGTTTCTTCAAAACGCTCCCAAATTCGTACGGTCGTTACCCATGTAAATTAATTTAGATAAAAAATACATTTGTATTCGTATATTCTATTCATTAGTGTTTTAACCGAATGTACTACGCTACTGAGGTGTGTAGATATGAAAATAAACCGAAGTAATTTAAATGGGTTGGACACATTTTTATCAAATCTTGCAACAAGTATTTTTCATTCAGACATGGGAATCGCCGATTTCTGATATTCCGAAACATTATTCTATGATATGGTATCTCTCAGTTTACAGAAGCTTAAAAAAAAGAAAATTGTACACTTGATCCATCGTCATGCCGGAAAATTTTGTTCCTCAAACATTCTAAAAATGATCCTAAAGAACATATTTTTCAAAATAGTCTATGAATGGCTTGATCATCGTTCACATGTCATGCAGAAGGTCACTAGTGGCCAAACTTTTATAACAAGTGTAATTGGAATTCTCCATTTTCAACAATTACACTAACCGAAATACATTTATTTTAATTTACCTCATATGAGTATATACATACGACGTATATGCGGTTCATATACATAGATGTGAAAACCTGGCAAGTCAGGGTAAATGGAAACAAGGGTTTAACGAGTTTCTTGGGTAGTTTTGGGTTTGCTTCCTTTCTCCACGAGGCTCCGAAGCCCAGAAACCTCTATGAGAGTTTCCGCCCTCGTTTCCCTATGCCGCGCTGTATACGCTCACACGCCATTAGCGTGTTGCGAATTTCTCAGGAGTGTGCGCTCAAGCTTAGGTACTCAACCTACACCGAAAAGGTTCCTTTCCCATTGCTTAAAAAGCCGATTATATAGGATGACTGAAACAGTGGATACGAAGAGGGAATGCTTTTTCTACATTAGCGATGAAAGTTTTAAGTACAAGTTAAGGCAAATATTTAGTATCGCGGCACCACCGATGATCTAAAGTATTTAGTTATACGATGTTGTCAAGTCGTAATCAACTATAAAAAAAAAAAAAAAATTAGCCTTATTATAGGAAGTGCCGTGATATTAAATATTTACCCCAATATCTACAGCGCGAAAAGAGAGTAACTACCATTAATTATTTTCCCTTTTTTCAGGTTTTTTTTAAAGTGAGTTTTTCAACAATGGGAACAACAAAATTTCTTTCGACAGAAAAGAAAAATGTATGCCGTTAGACGGCGTACAACAAATAATTCATCCGATTGAATAGCATCTTCAGCACTGAACGTTAATTTATATTACGTGAAGTCTGTTTTATAAAAAAATAAAGTAAACGTTGTTGTATTAGTTTCAAGTTGAGGCGTGAAGCTCGATAGCTTGGATTGTAAGTTATGACTAAAGATATGAATTATATTCATATCTTAAGGCGGGCAATGTGAAGATCTATCGTATAACAAATCTACGAGTTTGATGTAGTGTGGAAATATGAGAGTTCCGAACTGACAGGTAATCGATACCCTATCCATACCCATAGACACAAATAGAAATATGTGCTTCTGTGTGTACGAGTATATTCATATATA
>JABSMR010048694.1:0-14834 GCA_018902295.1 Dusona sp. PSUC_FEM 10030013
CTAGCTGGCGTGGCTTCTATCTTTTTCTCTCTCGCCCTTTTTCCTTTCTCTCTCTCTCTCTCTCTCTTATTCTCGCTGATCGTTTTATCTCTTTCTCTCTCTCGTCGTTTGCCGCCTCCACCTACTATCCCTCCGAGGTTCATTCAGAGCCCTCCCTGGATGGGACGTTTCACATACGACTCTCTACGGTGTCGGCCGCGCGATATTTTCCGTGTTACGCTCTCTTCGTGTTCAACCTCCAGTTTTCGTGGTATCGCGTTACGAACCTATTACACCGTTATATAGCCAAGGGCCGTTGAAGTTACGCGAGGAACCTAAGGCGAAAGAAGAACAAATCGAAGATATTCAAAACTGCGGAAAGTTTCGACAAAATAGGGTCTGCTGGGCACTGCCTCGAGTGAGAGAGCAGCCCTTGAATAGCGGCTTCTCTCACTGCGTACAGGGGTGCAAAAGGGTCCATCGACGAGATGACCCGGTTGACGCTCCGGTAAGTCTTATTTATCATCCTTATTTTACACGATGCATTTTCATAAAAAGAACAATTGACTTTTTTTTTAACTATCAGACCTTGCCACTTGTAACCAGATTTATTTAAATTATTCGTAAGATCAATTTTTGTGATTGATGAGACATAATTAAGTTTGTGAGCATCAAAAGCCCTTCTCTCTATGCTCTCTCTTGCTCAAGGACGAAGAAGCATATATACATGTATTATATTCCTCCCACTCGGGGATCCTTGATCTCGCATAGACAAAAGAGTGACTTTCAAGATACTAGCCAGAAATGTGTTCCTAGAAGGATCTCCCGAAAGGACACTGCAAAAAGTGGTTTTTTGTTGATTTTTATTTTACATGCTTCTGCCCTTCGATCAAAGCGAGTTTCAATTTTTTTTCTTCTCAAATCTTTTTCTCTTATTCGCTTGGTTCACCTCGAAAAGATCAAGAGACTGCCGAGATTCCGTTGAATGAATCGGAACCAGTCTTTCAAACTATCATGTTTAATTAAAAGTTAATTCGAGTATAAAAAATGTCGTACCAAAATTGTTGCAATCAATAACAATAATTTGATTATGAAGCTGAAAATTATTTTTGAAAATCGAATAGAAATTGGAAATATTTTTTTTCTACAGATTCGCCGCATCCGTGGTCGGTCTGATCGTTGTTGTTGCGGGGGTAAGTTGAGACTGCTTCATTCAGACTCTTTGTTTTATTTCTTTATTTATTTGTGAATTAAATCACGTGCATCGAGCACGTTTCCACATACATCCATATACATTTAAAATATTATGATTATGATTATCTTGATCATTATTAATACTTTTATTATTATATGTGTAAAAATGCATGTGTATATGGGTACGAGTGTACGAGCGCATGAGCGATCTGTCTGGTGCAGCGTCCAGCTGAATCTGAGCAGAAATCACGTTCTTCGAGAGAAATGGTCGGGGGCAAGGGGGGGAAGTTGCGGGAAGTTGGATAGAATAGAGAGGGGAGCCAGAGAGTAAAGAATAGTCGCGTGCTCGCGTTTCCATCACACACATATACACACTTTTGACTTAACCGATGATGTTTTACGGAGGGTGAGAGGGTGGGGATCTGACAAAAAGAAATGAAAATGTGGAGCTATGCACAAGTTCCTGATCTAGGTGAAAAAAATGAATACATGGTTGAAGGGTTTTGGGTTAGAAGACTTTACAAAAAGCCGGCCGAGACAACCTAACGCGTTTTCCAGACGTTCTCGCGATTTATCCTCTTTTATCCTCGTTAAATACGTCGACGAAATTTTTTTCGTCCGTGTTTTAATTTGGTCAAAAATTAATCGAATTCACTCACGTATTGAAAAAAATATTAATTAATAGATTTTTGTAACGAGTAACGATGGATTTCCTTAGGAGTAAATTTCTGGCGAGAATGACATTTTTTCGTTCTGTAAGAGCGCGTGGCCGCCCCTGCGCCCATGTGGCTGCCAGACATGTTGCGATTCATGTTTTCCGTCTTCCTCTTTTTCTCTCTTTTTCTCTTGTACTGTAAATACATGTATTATGCTTTCGCTCTGGGGCGAAACAAGTTCCTTGATTTCTTGACCCTTTGGGCCTTAGGTACCCAACCAACCCAATCCAATCGCTGGGATTAAAAAAATGTGCGTTGAACCACTGATATGGAAAACATCTTCTATAAAACTTTTGAGTGTCAAACGATTTGGGATGAATCCTCGTGATTTTTAAGAATGTAAACTTGGATACAGATATCTATATATATGGGACATTTCATATTAGACTATATTTTTCTAATTGACCCATTATTTCTTCCAATCAATTTTTTTTAAATCGATGTTTCATCTTTTTTTATTGATTTATAATTTTTTTATCGTTTACCCAAGTTGGTTCATTATTCCTGATTTATTAATTGTCCATCACCCACTTCTGCGGTCTCAATTCTCCAAAATTTTCTGGCAATTAAAAAAGATTTTTTTTCTATCCTATGAGTCGTAAACCATAAAAAAAAACCAGGTCCAATTGTCAAAAATAACACGTTTATAATGCATACTGTACACATGTTGTTGGAATTATTTTTGCCAAATTGCAAGTATACAAATAGATATAATTATAGATTAAGAGGATAGTTGCTTTATAATAAAACTTTCGTTTCTCGTTTTCAAATTGAGTACATTATCAATCAATATCGAATAATAAAAATTACCGAATTGATAAATCGTGAATTTTGGACATCAATTGTTAAAACATTACCCTATTGAATATCATATCCGGGGGTGGCGCGAGCAAAGTTGGACAGCGACGAGACAGGTTACCCAAAAAAATTGAACTCTTGTTGTCCTTGAACACCCTAAACTTTACCATTCGATTAACGTGAGAACTCAATCAACTAACTACCTAGTGTTTTTTAAATTTTTTAGTTATTCATTAGGAACTATTAAACATCGTTAATTTTCTATTAAGAACTCTATTGTTTTTAATATCTAACCGAACTGATGCAGAACAATGGTATTATTTGTACGATAACGTTTTATGAGCAAAAAAGATAAACATATTATTTAATAATATGTCACATGTGGCTTTATTTCACCGATGCTGTTACCTATTTCATCGAATGGTTCAAACGCGCTTGCATACTTCAACACATGCATTTCATCGTTGCAAAAAAACTTTTCTCGGCAGTATAAACGTATTAACATTTCATGAAAATGCATATAGACTACAGCACTACTTTCCATTAATTTCTCTATCAGTCTAGAAAAAATGTTAAAAATAAATCAAAAATGTGTCGCCACTTACTGCACCGTCAATGCAACTTAAAAGTACTAAATTCATGTGGGACGATTCGTAAAGACTGGAGATCGTTTTCTCGCTATACGTGGACCAGTCCGCCCACTTATTCTGCACCGTCTACCGCATATTGTGCACTAGGGCACCGTTAATGTTGGCATTGCGTTTAAATTTCGCGGTGATATAAGATGTTTTTACGAATATACGGGCCGGAACGAGCAAAAGTCATGTCGCGAACTTTAGTTCGCTTACTCATGGACAAAAATAGTTTTCCTATTGCCGATCTCAAAAGATGGAACGGGGGGCTATCGAAACAAAAGTACCATACCCCCCTACACATATTCGTGTATAAATAGACAGAAAAAAACAAGCGTTGATTCAACTATTATTAGGAAAGAAAAAAAGCCGCGAGAAGCATTTGATTCGTATTATTTAATGTTCTCACAAAAATTTGCAATTTAGTATAAATTAGACTGGTTAAATGCAAAAATTTCATTTATTTTTTTTCATTGAAATGGAAACATTGTCAAACAAAAATTACAAAATCTTTTTGTTCATTATTTTTATTTTCTATGTTCCCGCGTTTCCTGGCGGGTTTTTATCAGCCTACCTTATCACTTTAACCCTGCTGTTTCCCTCACTTTACTAACTTTCTGTTTCTGTTCCTGTCCGACCCCCGGAGTATTGCCCACAGCCACTCTTTCCTAATGCACTACTGTATCGCAATTGCATGAGGGCCAAGGGAAACTGTGGAAATCTCGGTTATATTTTTACTGAGTTTCAGTCGGTTTGCACCATCAGAAACTCAGAAAAACTGCCTCTCGTTCAGGGATCCATGCGCAAACCGTTCCAAGGCTAAGCGGCTACCAATCAAGTACTGGTCTCGCCCGAGCCTGCTTAATTTGGGAGATCGCCAAAGCCACACATCGACCGCGGACCCATCGTTCTCGGTCTTTCTGCTTATATTTATTATATTTTTCATGAATTTGTTAACTACTGGCGAATTATAAAAAAATTACTAGTGTAAGGAGTTTCCGAAAACAAAACTGCAAAAAGAATCGTGCCTTAATTCAAAGAAGGCTGTTATTTCTTTAGGGAAAATGGTAAGTTCACTGACTTGCTGCGAACCGAAATTTATTCAAAATATGGATATTAGATTCATTAATCAATTATACTGTTTATGGTTGAATTAATTGTATAAATAATAGCTGTCTCGCGACACGAGTTCAAGAAGGATTTACATGAGTATCTGGCTAATAAAATAGTTTGTCGAGAGATACGGAATAGTTGACAGGAAAGATGAAAGCTAAGCAAGTGGGATGCGGTTAAAATACAAAAATTATGATGACGATGACCATCACAATAATAATAACAATGATAATGATAACGAGAAGGAAGAGTATAGAGGGCAAGAATTGCATAACGATCGTTTAATCCATACATATATATATAGATCTGTCCATAAGAGTATAAATAAAATATGTAAATCATTGAGAAATAATGATAGCCGAAATATTTCTTGAACCGTCACAAAATGATAACTCGTATCGTGGCTTGAAACGAAATGGGGTTGCAACGATTATCGACGATTGTCCTCGTTATTTTTTATAGACATGGATGAAACGGATCGAGTTTAAAAAATAATTTTTGGCTATGATTTATTTTTGCATTCATTGTATTGAAGGAATTAAAAAAAAAACTAAGCATGGTGATCAATCGTGTTATAATCCAATAATATTAATGCCAATGTAATTGGATAATTATTAAATAATAATAATGAAAATGTATTTTTGAAAACGCGTGATGTTTAAAAATGTTATTAATATTGCCATCTCAACCCCTTACGTCATGGGTAATACATTGCATTACGCAAGGTTTCGACCTTCCTCTGGTTTATTCATTTCTTTTTCTCTCTCGCTCTCTCCCTCTCTTTTTTTTCCATTGTGCGTATTATCTTTAGTCTCGTGCTGCAGAGAAACGTTTTGTTCAATTTAGATTTAATATTTATACTCGTTACATTCTGATGATTGACCAACTCTAATTAAGTAGATAATATTAATAATAGAATAAAGGAAGTGAACTCTACATTGAATTTACAAGATGGTTGCATTATCGTATTGAAAAGCGCCTCTCAAATGATTGGCTGAGCCGATAAAAGTTTCCCTATCGTATGTACACATCCTGTCACGCAAGTACTATTTCCAAATGAAGTTGTGAAAAATAAGTTGATGACGAAAAGTCGAGGGAGACAATCGGATGAATTCGAAAAAAAATGATTCACTCATCCGCCTGGGTTCTAATCAAATTACGCTAATTAATATTTCGATTAGTTTTGAAAGGCATATTTTTGCGTGAGTTAATAGCGTTTGATAATATAATCGAGTTATTCAAAAAAAAATTGCTGCTCCAGATAAAAAAAATGTGGACGAGAAAAAAAAATGTTCCGTCAATTCGATTTCACGGAATCCGTCGGGCGGAAAGTGTCAAAAGTCAAGGGACGAGAGAAAGGGAGGGGTAGACATAGCTACGTGTATCCGAAAGCATCATCATCATCATGAATTTGTATTTGATAGTACCGAAGTTGTTAATTAAAATGAAAAATAAAAGTCTTAGCACCTCTATATATATATGTGTGTGTGTGTGTGTGTGTGTGTACATATATGGTTCGGTGACCTAATTGCATGCACAGTGATGTCAAACGCAATTGCTTCGTCGTATATAGATGATAATTCACCAGAGATTAAAACTTGTGGGATGACAATAATATATATTTTTTCCATTTATCAGGAATACAACTATACGGCAGATAGAGGCGATGGAGCGGTGAAACGTGGGGATATAACGCTTCCAGATGATGATAGATACAATCAAAACTATGATCGAGGAGATCCTTACGATTATGGTAAATGGAACTTCTTTTCTTCTTTGCTTCAAAAAATTTTTTGAAGCGTTAATCCGGTGAAGCCGAATTTTTTTAACGTCTTTAGACATATTTTTATTAGTTTTGAAATTTTTTATTAAAGATACTTTATATACGATACGTGGAAAAACCTGGGTGCAAAATTGCCCCCGTATTTTTTCCGTTAGGCGTTAAAGTTTCACACGATGGAGTTCAAGTGTCATGAAATAAATTATGCAAAAACCGCAAAGTTTTAATAATAACCTTAAACTTGATGAACTTCTACAGAGGACGAATTGAGGCGAGATGAGACGACAGACGACGAGAAGCGAGCCAACGAAAGTAGCTTCAACTCGCGGGGTTCATTGCATCCTTACGAAAGATATTTCGGGCGTGGCTCTTCTTCCGGTTCCTCTGGTACCGGAAGTTATGACGAACGCCAAGAGGACGAAGATCCGCGGTACAGCAACAGCCAAGGATCGAGTTATCCGTACGGTGGTAGTCAACGAGTTGGAGGGGCTAATAGTGGTGATGATTATGGAAGAGCTCGTGGATCATATGGAAGCTACGGAAATTCAGAAAATTCTGGCAGTGCTGGAGGCGAACATACCGAGAGAAGTCGCGATGGTTATGCTGATAGAGGTCGTGGTGGATACTCGAGTGGCGGAACACAAGGAGGTTATAATTCTCAACGACAAGGATCATCGCATCCGAGATACGAACAAAATCAAGGAAGCTACGATCGTGGGTCAGGAAACTATCCAAGCAGTTATTCGGCAGTACCAATTCCGGGCAGTGCACCACCAAGAAATTGCACTGGAGGTGGTTGTTGTGTACCAAAGTGTTTCGCCGAAAAAGGATCTCGGGTATGTATGTGATAAGATAAGTAAACCCGTGAGAATTGGAACGTTCGGAAGGATCTGTTACGATAAAAGATTTTTTTTTGCAGGGGCCACCTGGTATTCTCGGACCTGAAGGCCCAAAAGGTCAACGGGGTTTTCCAGGAACAGAAGGTCTTTTAGGTCCAAAAGGTGAAAAAGGTGATCCCGGTCCACAGGGGCCACGAGGTTCGAAAGGTGACAGGGTACGTCATAATCAAGAAGTCCTGTCCTGGTTACTTCTTACGATACCTGGAAATATTTATGTTCTTCGTTTTGTAGGGTAAAATGGGAATACCAGGATTCGCGGGTATCAACGGTGTACCTGGAGTTCAAGGGCCTCCGGGACTTGCAGGATTGCCTGGGCGAGACGGATGCAACGGTACAGACGTAAGTGTTAAATGTATTCCTGTTTTACTAACTAAAAAAGATGATTATTTTTACACTTTTGGTAAATGATGAATTTGATGATATAGGGAGCTCCAGGTCGTCATGGTATACCTGGTGAACCGGGTCCTCGAGGTTTCTCGGGCGGCCTAGGCAGCAAAGGTGAAAAAGGACAGCCCGCGTTTGCTGGTAATTTTAACGTTGGACAGAAAGGAGAGCCAGGTGTAGATGGTGTTAGAGGACCGCCAGGTTCGCCGGGACTGCAAGGAGAATTTGGCCGTCCGGGACCGAAGGGTGAACGAGGATATCCGGTAAACAAATTTCCTATTGGTACACGACATGTATTTTCTATCCTTCATAGCAGAGAATCAATACTTAAATTTAAAAAAATGTTAAATATATTATTGTTTGGTGTTATGGCATATGAACTATTGGATATTCTGATTACAGGGTGCACCTGGTGAACCAGGGAATAAAGGCTCCAAAGGTAACATGGGTGTTGGATTTGAAGGACTAAAAGGAGATAAAGGTTTGAAAGGTGAACGTGGACCTCCTGGAGTAAACGAGACACCAAAGGATTTTTTGGGCACTGTAACGCTTGCTGGCGCTACCGGTTCGCCGGGACAAAAAGGAGATAAAGTACAGAAAATTGTTTGATTCTTTTAGTCTGTAGTCACTTGCTGAATTCAATCTAACTACTGTTTCTATATTAGGGCGAGATGGGTCCGGAAGGAGTAAAGGGGGAAATGGGTTTTCCGGGTGACGCAGGAATTCCCGGTGGTCCTGGAGGGAGAGGTGAGAAAGGACTTCCAGGTGCTCCCGGTATACGCGTAAGTACAATTTCAGACTAATTCGGTATTTCCTGTACAGAAATTATGATTCCGGATACTGACGTAAGAATATTGTTGTTGTAGGGACGTGATGGCTTCTCCGGGCCTCCGGGTCCTGTTGGACGTAAAGGTGATCGTGGTATGGACGGTCTAGACGGTTTGCCTGGTCGACCCGGTCGCAAAGGAGAACCTGGTCGAGATGGACCTGCAGGTGTGAGTGGACTTCGAGGACCTCCTGGACCACCAGGCGTAAGTTCATAAAATCCTTGTGATTTTATTTCCAAGGGTAGCAGTTATGAGATCGGTAACTAATTGATGTGGTGCTTATGGGAATATGAAAAAATCAACAGGGTGGCAAGGGAAGACCGGGACCGCCGGGACCGGAAGGACCCAGAGGTTATCCCGGGCCGGTTGGACCACGTGGAACGGATGGCTATCCAGGTGATCCTGGCCCAAGAGGACCAATTGGTTTGCAAGGAGGTCCAGGTCAACCTGGAATTCCAGGTGCTGAAGGTTTGCCAGGAGAAAAAGGAACAAAAGGAGAGCCCGGACTTACAGGATTTCCTGGTGAAGGTGGTCCACGTGGTTTCGATGGTCCTCCCGGGCCTGCAGGACCACGGGGTCCTCAGGGCGATAAAGGATTTTCGATAATGGTAAGATTTTTGTCGTTAGCACATCGCAAATTAATATCCTGGTACACGGCAATTTAACACAATGTTATTTCATGAACGTTCAGGGGCCCAAAGGAATGGATGGACTGCCAGGTCGCGATGGTGATAAGGGCCAAAAAGGAGAAAGAGGATATGCAGGGTCTCGAGGAAGGCCTGGTGATTCTTTGGGTGGTATCCCCGGTTCCCCAGGACAACCAGGATTACCAGGAGAAATTGGTCCGGCTGGTAGAGATGGAGTTCCTGGCTTTCCTGGTGAAGACGGTGCAAAAGGGGAAGTAGGCGGACGTTGTCAGGATTGTTTGCCAGGTCTCCGTGGAGCAAAAGGTGATCGAGGTTTGGACGGTTCTCCTGGGCTTCAGGGTCCGCGTGGACCACCCGGAGAACGTGGATATCCCGGAGAAGTCGGCGCAGATGGGCTCCGAGGTCTAATTGGAGAACCAGGATTTTCGGTGGGTTTATCAGGGACTTATCCCTATTTTTTATTGCGTAACGGAACAGTACTAAAATATATAGCGAGATTCGCATATGACTGTATCTCATAACAATTTATAGACGAACTAATTTATTATTATTCATACCCGATCTAGTATTAATTGTGAAGGTGTACATCGAGCTTAATATTTATTATTGATTTATTAACATCATCTATTACAGGGTAAAGATGGAACACCTGGTAGCCCAGGCCCTCAGGGTGAACGCGGGCAAGACGCGATTATTTCGAGCAGTATGTTGCAACGGGAAAAGGGTGACAAGGGTATGAGAGGCGAGGCGGGCCGACCAGGTCCGCCAGGTCCACTTGGTCCGCCAGGAGATAAAGGCCATTCAGGCTTTGAAGGTTTTCCTGGTCTCAAAGGAAGTCCGGTATGAATAAAAGATAAAAACACTTCTGGATGGAAAAATTTAACATAATATTGTTAGAGTCTTAAAATAAGACTATGATCCTGTGTAATTCTAGCTCATGATTTCAGGGTGATCGTGGATTCCCCGGCCAAGATGGACAACACGGTAGACCAGGTACCCCAGGACGCAAAGGAGACTCTGGCCTTAGTATCAAAGGAGAACCAGGTCCTTATGGCGCACCAGGAAAACCTGGAGTTAAAGGCGATCCCGGATATTATGGACAAAAGGGAGAACCAGGTAAAATTTCGAAGAAATATACCACGTATCGTCGCAAACCATTGGGTCTCGGAAAATCATTTATTACAAATCGTTTTCCATTAATTTTCTGATTAGGTCATTGTCCACCACTGAATTTGACACAAGCAGAGTACAAGGGCGCTCAAGGCTCAACCGGTGAAAAGGGTGAGCCCGGACCTCCTGGATACGATGGATTGCCTGGTGATATGGGGTTGCAAGGAATATCCGTATGGCAATTTCGAATTCTTTTTACCTTTGATAATATAAACTTTGGGTATGATGGCCACAATAACTTAATGAAAACCTTATAAACAAACAATAAACGATATTGAACAACTTTCCATTAGGGACCACCTGGCCCGCCTGGTGCAATTGGTGCTCCAGGTCCAGTTGGCGCAAGAGGGTTACCAGGTCCTCGTGGTGAAAAAGGAAATACAGGACCAATGGGATTCCCTGGAGAACAAGGTCCGGATGGACTTCGTGGATCTGCCGGTTACCCGGGAGGAAAAGGTGATAAGGGGGAGGCTGGTCTTTCTATGAAAGGTCTTCAAGGTTTGACAGGACCACCGGGTGAAAAGGGCGAGCAAGGGCTTCCTGGGCCACCTGGAAAAGATGGTGCACCCGGAGAAGACGGATTGCCTGGATTCACCGGTGAAAAAGGTGATGTCGGCCAGCCAGGAATCAGTGGTTTGCCAGGTGCACCCGGTGATAAAGGAGATACCGGTCCAATCGGACCACATGGACCTCCAGGAATCCCCGGTACAGCTGGATTCGATGGAACCAAAGGAGAACCTGGTTTACCCGGAGAACCAGGTAGAGTGGGGATGACAGGTTTTCCCGGAGTTAAAGGTGAACGTGGAGAAACTGGAATCGATGGCCCTAAAGGATATCCCGGACGACGTGGTCTCAACGGTGTCCCTGGTCGACCTGGTATCCCAGGAACACCCGGATTTAAGGGTGAAAGAGGTGATAAAGGTGACACCGGTTTTCTTGGAATGCCAGGAATGGACGGTAAGCCAGGACGGCCAGGTGCCCCTGGCCCTAAAGGGGATAGGGGTTTCATCGGTGATCCAGGTCTTCCAGGTCCGGCAGGTCAGGACGGAATTAAAGGCGATCGCGGACCAAATGGATTACCGGTACAATTTCGCTTAGTTCTCATAAAATTTCACTTTAGCACTAATTGCAATAAAAATGAGCTCTTCCATTATAAACAACACAGGGAAGAAAAGGAGAACCTGGTGAAGTTTCGGAGAAGGGACAGAAAGGAGAACCGGGAATGCCGGGCATTCGAGGACCCCTAGGGCCAGCTGGACGCGATGGAATCGATGGTGAAAAAGGAGAAGTTGGAAGGCCCGGTTATGCTCGAGATGGAATACCCGGAGTGAAGGGAGAACCTGGAGCTCCAGGTATCGACGGTTTACCTGGTTTCCCGGGAGAAAAGGGTGACGAGGGAGTGCGAGGATTCACCGGACTAAAAGGCGATATGGTATTTATATCATTTAGTTTTATAGTACATAGTGAACACAAGTGTATTGATTGTTGTTGAAAAATGTTTTTTAGGGCTTGCCTGGACCAATTGGGGAGCCTGGAAAACCGGGGTTGGATGGTTATCCTGGCGAACCTGGAGATATTGGACCTCGAGGTCCTGCTGGATTCCCCGGTCTTAACGGTGATAATGGACCAGCTGGACAACCTGGATTAGACGGTGTTAAAGGAGATCGTGGACCACAAGGTATTTGCTACACCGCAGAATAATGGCATGAAATATACAAACATTAGTATGGTCGAAAAACCGCGTATTTGAATCAAAGCCCACCTAAAAGTTCGGAAATGGGCGCTGAAATTTTCTGACGTGCGCAAATACTTGAAGTTATTCGTTTAATCTTATAACTAGTGTCAAACTATTAATGAGTAAAAATTTTTTTAAACAGGCCCTGACGGTATTCCTGGTGTTACCGGACCTTCTGGAGAAAAAGGAGACCGTGGGCCGCCAGGTCCGACGATAAATGTGAAGGGTGAAAAGGGTGAACCTGGTATTCCTGGTTTGAATGGTGTTGAAGGAGAAAAAGGTGACCGTGGCTTCCCAGGTCCTGCTGGTTTTGATGGAGAGAAAGGTGATAGGGGTTTCCCGGGTCCAGCTGGAAATTCAGGGCCGTCAGGACGACCTGGTCCTAAGGGTATGTTCATTATAACGATATGGATACATGGCATCAATGACAAAAGCTCTGTAATGCCATTTTAAAAAAATAGCACGTCCTCTAATTGAGTACATTTTCAATCATAACAGGAGAGGAGGGTCTTCCTGGTCTGCAGGGTGCCCAAGGACTTACGGTTAAGGGCGAGAAAGGTCTTCCAGGCTTATTAGGCAAACACGGTCGTGATGGTTTACATGGGTTACCCGGTGAAAAGGGTGAAACTGGATTGCCCGGCTTGCCAGGACCGAAGGGAGATGCTGGTCCATGGGGACCTACCGGACCGCAAGGGGAAAAGGGTGACATTGGACCAATTGGTATCGAAGGTCCACCCGGTCGTGACGGTACTCCAGGTTTTGAAGGTCAACCCGGTGAAATAGGACCTAGAGGTCTTAAAGGAGATCGCGGTGCTCCGGGTCTCTTTGGTGCTCCAGGGCAGAAGGGAGATCGTGGCCTTTCTGGTACATTCATAACTCATTAATCTTTGGTTTTCTAAAGCCAAAAAGAAGTTCAGTAAAGTTTATTTCCTATAGTTTGTTTTTTATTAAGTTGCTTCGATTACGATCGATACCACTTGAATCGCTGACTTACAAAAAACGCATTTGGGAAATTGTACGTTCTCTATTTTGCAACAAAACCGTAACCATTTGCTAAACGTTCAAAACAGGACCTCCCGGACTAGACGGATTGCCTGGTGAAAAGGGTGATCATGGTTTTGACGGTCAGCCTGGTTTCCCTGGCGTTCCCGGTGAAAAAGGAGACAGGGGTTATCCCGGTGCTGTAGGACTTATGGGAGATGTTGGTTACATTGGTCTAAAGGGAGAGAGGGGAGATGATTGCGTGGAGCCACCGATAGGACCGAAAGGCGATCGCGGTTACCCAGGCGAGTGTTGAATGGTTACCAAACGTCGATACACTAGTAACCCTATGATAAGATGTGCCTATGCAGCCTGTCCGACAGTTCTAAAAATCGCCGTTCGTTCTAACGAAGCGTTACATACGTTGCAGGTCCACCCGGACCGCCCGGAGTACCTGGTGAGAAAGGAGTCACGGGAGCTCCTGGTTTCCCAGGTACGGACGGCCGAAAAGGTGATATAGGATTGATGGGACCTCCAGGTCCTCCTGGCCCGGTTGGTTTGGTCGGTCTCGATGGTCCATCTGGATTACCAGGGCTTCAAGGTCCACCAGGTGTACCAGGTCCCAAAGGAGAAGCTGGTGCACCTTGCGAACAACCATCGGATTATTTGACAGGCATTCTTTTAGTGAAACACAGTCAAAGTCAGAGCGTACCAGTCTGCGAACCAGGACACATAAAACTCTGGGACGGATACAGTCTTCTCTACACCGATGGCGATGAGCGGGCGCATTCGCAGGATCTAGGCAAGTATAGTATTGTCAGAATGAATAAATCAGAGCTGATGTTTGCAATCAATTGCCGAGTATCATTATGCATATATTGGATCACATGGGACAAAATTCACGTTCCAAACTGTAGTTTTGAATTATCGCTAATCAATGCAAAGTGATAAAAAAACCTTGAGGGCTCCTCCCGTGCCATGTCTCGAAAAATTTTACTCTCGCAGAGGTGCTATCTTGAAGAGGGTGATCACGCGAGGTTAAACTGATCGTTAGAGTTTCATATCTGATTGGAAGATCAAGGGCGGGGAGGGGATAGCTCTTAAAACTTGTTTTTTTTGTCTTCAACATTAAACTCGTCCTATAAATCCTCATGAACGGCTAAAAAATAACAGGTTACGCCGGCTCGTGCGTAAGAAAATTCTCGACGATGCCCTTCCTATTCTGCGATGTGAACAACGTTTGTCACTACGCCAGTCGAAACGATCGTTCCTATTGGCTGTCGACAAATAGTCCGATACCGATGATGCCAGTTGAAGAGACGGCTATTGAAGAATACATCTCCAGGTGATTAAACGGACCAGCAACAAAAATAATGCACGAATTTGCCAAGACAAAAGTAAATTTTCGAAATAAATCTTTTTTCCCAGGTGCGTCGTTTGTGAAGTTCCCGCAAATGTATTGGCTGTTCACAGTCAGTCACTTAACATTCCGGACTGTCCTAACGGATGGTCAGGACTATGGATAGGATACAGTTTCGTCATGGTACGTCAAATACTTTCAAACCTTAAAAAAATGAATAAATGATTTGTTTTCAGGATTTTTCCATGACATCATCGAGCGATCAATGTTTTTATTTTTATTTTGTTTAGCACACCGGAGCCGGCTCTCAGGGTGGTGGCCAATCGTTATCGAGTACGGGCTCGTGTCTCGAAGATTTCCGCGCTACGCCGTTCATCGAGTGCAACGGCGCCAAAGGACACTGCCATTATTATGCGAACGAATTCAGCTTCTGGATGGCAACGATAGAAGACCGACAACAGTTCCAGAGGCCTGAAAAACAGACCCTCAAAGCTGGCGCCCTGAGGTCTCGCATTAGTCGTTGTCAAGTTTGTATAAAGAACACGTAAATTTGTAAACAATTTTATGTCCATATATGTATACGTCAACGTATATATACATATATATATACATATATAAA